>QZGG01001810.1:0-53530 GCA_006409495.1 Sedum album
TAATTATCCACAAAACAATAATGCCAAGCTCCACCCTGATAAACAAACTGATGCCAATAAGGCTTCAAAATATAATATGAAATTGTTCTTACCATTTCCACTAATTGAATGGGCTTGATCTCCTGCGCTTGATATAAAGACTCCCTGCAAACCAATAAACCCAGAGAAAAATCAGCAAACTAAGATGAACTTTGAATCACAAATAACTGGCTTGAATCAGAACGACAAGGATAAATCAAATGACTGCAGTATGCGCTTAACAGAAGCAATGATCTTTAACCTGCTTTCTAGCTCGTTGGAGCTCCTGCTCCAGTTGTGCAAGCTTTAGCCGGCTACTCTCAAGTTGTTGAACATAGGCCTACCACATAAGCGTAATAATGAAGGTCAAAGAATCTATTTGAGTGTCTCGCAAGAGGATACAAATGGATGGAAGCAGCTAACTATAATAGTTTGCTCAGTATATATATTCCTACATTCATGGGTATTAGGTGCATAACAAAAGGACAAAGGTGAAACTTCAGTTAAGATTTTGATTAGAAATCTGAATATAGCTGAAAATGGAACTAAATGAATCATCAAACTAGTTTTGTTCAACTGATAAAGCCATCCAGTGATTACGCCGACAGGACGAATAGGTAATAGATAATAAAATTAGGATAGCAAATGGATGCCATACTTTCTTTCTCAATCTGCTTTTCCTTGCTGCTTCCCGATTCTGAGCAAGCCTACGAAGAGTCTACATTTTCAACCAAAAATCTTCAAGTCACATACTGACACAAGTTCACTTCAAGCAATATCAACCGAACCAAAAATAATCAAACAAAAAAGTGTTCACCTTTGGATCTTTATCATCCTTTGATCTGTCGCTAGAGTCAGAAGCTGCATTCACATGCAATAGAGCTCTTTCAAACTGCAAGAAATAATATAACTCATAAAAAAGCCAACCTTTTTACACAATTTTTTACTAAAACATCATAAAGACATTTAAGTCAATCATGTAAGAACATCATAGAGTTACCCTCTTATTCCTGTCGTCGTTATCAACATCAGTCGATATATCAGTCCTCGGACTCACATCAGCCATATCAGCAACTCTACACTACTTCCCTAACACAAACTAGCAGACTTGCTTCCTATCGTTTTTCACAAAATGGAATCACATCATATCATCCCAATTACTGCAAACAAAGAATACCTGACATGAGTAGCAAACTGATCAATTGACACATAAACGATAGATGATTCGATTAAAAGCTGTATAACCTAATTAACAGTAAATCAACACTAAGATGAGATTACCAATCAGCTAGTCTAATCTTTTTACCTCTAATTTCTGTTTCAGCGAGATTCAAATCGAGTACTGCTGCTCCTCCCAACTAGAGAGAAATTAGATCGCGAGGAGGAAATCGGTATCAGAGCTGAAGAGTCGGATTCGCCGGATGGAGAAATTGGGGGAGTCACGATGACGACGAGATGATGAAAAAAGGAAGACGGAAAGAAAGACGACTAAAAAAGTCTTCTTTTTCATAAAAAGACAAAAGAGAAAAGGTAAAGAATAAATGAATTTAAATTATTTAAATTTTCTTTCAAAAAGTTATTTTTTTGTATGCATAATTTTAATAAGACAAAGAATTAGGTGCAAAATATAGGAATGAGTTTCGGTAATGCTAAGCCAAAAACTGCGAGACAAAACGACGTAGTTTCGTCTCTAAAACGATGTCGTTTTGACGACGGGGTCTGTTTGTAAATATAGTGTTTTAGATTAAAATACACAGTTTTGCTTAAAAAACACCCAAAACTAAGTCGTTTTGAGACTTGCAGCATATGGCTGCACCAAAAGTCGTTTTACACGTCTCACAAAAATATCCAACAGATATCATGCACACGAAATGATGCGTATATAGCGATTCGAATTCGAGTGCTTTTAATTACTTAAACGAAAATATATCCATCTAGCCACCATCCCTTCCGAGACTCATTACAATCATAATTTACTACAAAATCCAATATAAAACGACGACGTTCTAACAAAGCTATCAGTACAAAATTTCAGACTAATTCATACAAATATTTTATGAATTAGGAAAAGAGGAGACTTTAAATAAAACACAATGATATCATTACAAAATTATACAAATGTTCGTCTCGATCTGAAGAAGAACCAAACGAAAGAAATGCGGTAGCGCGCGGATTGGCTCTCGCAGCGAGCATGCTTAATGCGTGATTCAGTTAAGAAAGCCAGTATGCACTGACAACATGGTCGCCATACTCGGCTCCTTCGATCACCGTCTCTCTGCTCTCGATTCCGCCATGCGCCCTACTCAGGTACCTCCACTTCTCTCCGCCTCCGATTTTTTTACAATCATTTTTCGTTTTTTTGTTTCAGTTTTTTGAATTGATTTTTGTTGTTGTAGGTCAGGACTCACGCTATACGCAAGGCACATGAGAATATTGATAAAACCTTGAAGGCTGCTGAGGTCTTACTTCTCCAGTTTGACATTTCTCGCAAGGTATTATATATTTATAATCCTCTTACATTTTTTGAATTGATGTATTCCTTCGGTATCCAAGTTTTAGGCGGTTGAACGAGAAAAGTGAATTTTAGGAATGGCTTGGTGAAGTATTTTTGTATTGATTAAATGTGTTGATGTTTGCGTGTAGATGGAAATGAAGATACTTAAAGGGCCGCATGAAGATCTTGAAGGATACTTGGAAGCTATTGACCAGTTGAGGAATGTCATTCAGTTTTTTACGAGTAAAAGAATTTTAGGAATACAGATAGTGTGTTGATTCAAGTGAAAATATGCTTGCTAAAGCTTTGTCGAAGTTACAAGATGAGTTCAGTCAGATATTGTCGTCCGTCAGGTTTGTATGCTTGCTAAATGGATTGCGTTTTTGAGCAGTATTTATGGCTAAAACATGTTGATCTTCATAATTATTTAAAAGTCTAAATGTCAATCAATCACCTTATAATACTTTCAAGTTTTTATTTTGATTAAACCGCTCATTGCTTGTTTATTCGATCAAGTGGTTTAGATGAACCATTTACTATCAGATTGCTAATACGTTTGGCGTTATGACTTTTCAGCAAACCTGTCGAACCAGAAAAACTGTTTGATTGCCTTCCGAGCTCTCTACGACCAGCTTCAAACTCACCCGGGAAACATGGTGAAAAAAGAGCGAACCATTGAGAGTGCAGTATACACACCTCCTACTCTCATCCCGCCAAAATATCTTCCATTGTTGCATGACCTGGCTGAGCAAATGGTTGAAGCAGGGCATACGCTACATTTGCTAAAAGTTTACAGGTCTGTTAAGTGATATTTTTCTGATAATTTGCAATTTCAGACTATGCAAGTGTCTTGTATCATAGCTGTATCTAGACTATTGCAATCTTTTGGTCATTCCAGTCTTCCTTAAGACAGATCAGATTCATAAGTTTTCTCTGTGAAACAGGGAAACACGTTCCTCATTTCTGGAAGAAAGCCTTCGAAAATTAGGAGTGGAGAAGCTAAGCAGGGATGATGTTCAAAAGATGCCATGGGAGGTTTTGGAAGCCAAAATCGGGAACTGGAATCATTTTATGCGTATTGCTGTAAGTTCTGTTAAGGCGCTGCAAGGGTTTAATATGCGTCTTCATTGATAATAATCTGGTTTTTCTTGAACAGGTTAAATTATTATTTGCTGCTGAACGTAAAGTCTGTGATCAGATGTTCAAAGGCTATGACGCTCTTAGGGATAGATGCTTCGCTGAAGTAACTGGAAGTAGTGTTTCAATGCTACTTAGTTTTGGTGATGCAATTGCAAAAAGTAAGAGAGCGCCTGAAAAGCTGTTTGTAATTTTGGAAATGTATGAAGTTATGCGGGAGATCCACGCTGAGGTATGCTCTATAGTAGTTAAACCAGGTAACAGTAACATGGTTGGTAATCAGTGCATGTTTTTACAAGCTGTGCATAATGTATAATAGCATCATCTTCCATTTTTAAAAGTCTTACGTGATAACATAAAACAATATTTGTTTGTCGTGTATCTATCAACCTATCGTATAATTGCAGATAGAAATAGTTTTTTCTGGGAAGGCGTGTAAAGAAATCAGAGACTCTGCATTAGGACTGACAAAACAGCTTGCCCAAACAGCTCAAGAAACATTTGGCGACTTTGAAGAAGAAGTAGAAAAAGATGCAACTAGAGCAGCTGTGCAGGATGGAACTGTCCATCCTCTTACGAGCTATGTGATTAATTATGTGAAGTTTCTTCTCGAGTAAGTTTTAATATCATCAGCACATAAACAACAAGTACAAGTTCCTTCTGAAAGTAAAACAGTGTTTTCATGAAAATCATTGATCTTTAGAAACGATATGCATAAAATAAATCTTTATGTCATTGATGCCATGCAAAGTAAAATATGTGAAATCTGTTTGTTTGCTTTTTTGATGATGCAAATGCTTGGTATCATAGTGAGATGCCTATGTTTTTCAAATATACAGCTACCAGGCAACCCTGAAACAGATTTTCCAGGAGAGTGGAAATGGGGATTCAAGTGCACAGTTGGCAACTGGTACAATGCGGATAATGCATGCCCTTCAAATCAACTTAGATGGGAAATCAAAACAATACAAAGACGTTGCTTTGACCCACCTGTTCCTAATGAATAATATCCATTATATGGTTAGATCTGTTCGCAGGTCTGTATTGCTCTTTCATGTATTTGTTTGTTAGCGTGCGTGCGTGCTTCTGTATTAACAAGATGAGGTTCAACAGGTTTGAAGCAAAGGACTTGTTAGGTGATGACTGGGTACAAAGACATCGGAAGGTTGTTCAGCAACATGCAAATCAGTACAAGAGAAATGGCTGGGCAAAGGTATGGTTTCTCATGTATTTGTTTCCTTTTGTCTATTCAATATTTGAGCGAGTCATATTTGAACGAGTCATATCTGTACATCAAATATATATGTTCAAAGGTAGAACATAATAGTTAAGGCTTTGTCGTAGCAGTTTATTGGTTAGTTTAGATTAATATTATGATCATCTCTTTTTGCTGCACACAGTTTACCCCTTTTTAGTTTTAGTGTTCTTTTATTTTACCCCGTACCATTCTATACGGTTTTGTACAGTTAATAAAATTAATCAATCATATTTGTATGTATACAGATCAATTTCAAAATATTACAATTTTCAACAAAACCAAGTTTAGTTGATGAATTGGCTTTGTTTGATTCCAGATTATTAACGACTAATGTTCTTTTATAAGTTGAGACTATTCAATCTTACTGTTAAGAGGTTAATATATCTGTGTTCATGAACAGATTGTCCAGTCCCTCTCCATACAAGGCCTAAACTCATCCGGTGGTGGTAGTAACAGTATGAAAGCTGATGGTGGAAATGGCAGCGGGGTTTCAAGAGCATTAGTTAAAGACAGGTCAGAATTAACAAAATCTATCTTTCACTTGTTCATATTTTTTTGATGTGTTGGTTTTGCAATATGTGCCTTCATCAACCTGAATTTCACAGCCACAGCATTACTCATGGTTAAAGTTGAATAGAAACCATATTCTCTTATCAGGTTCAAGGAATTCAACGCACAGTTTGAGGAACTACATCAGAAACAAACTCAATGGACTGTACCTGACACTGAGCTGCGAGAATCTCTCAGGCTAGCTGTTGCTGAGGTTCTTTTGCCCGCATACAGAAATTTCATCAATCGATTTGGGTAAGGTTTCTCATCAGCTATTTTAACTGATCCCTTCAAATGACCTGATAACACTTTCTATGATTAACAACGGAAAAACAAGGGTTATAAAAGTAACTGTATCATTATTGTCCCAGGCCTTTGGTTGACAATGTGAAGACACCCCACAAGTATATCAGGTACACACCTGATGACCTGGAAAGAATGTTGGGGGAGTTCTTTGAAGGAAAGACATTGAATATATCTCGGGGGAGTTCTTTGACGGATAGACATTGAATGAATCTCGACGCTAGTCTCTCCCCCATATGTACATACTGCCTAGTATTACACACTGCTTACAGTTCTGCAAATGATTGTTACTATAGCCCCCAATCTGGTCGTCCTAGTGCTACGATCTCGTGGTCCTCTCTGCTTACAGTCGAGACTCGAGAGACACTAAAGAGGCGCAAACTCAAACATTGAACTGATCTTCTAAAAGCTTGAATGACGCTTGTTTGTTGTTATTGTCATTGTAAATATTAATTCAGGATTAACTTACTTGATAATGTTACAGTAGTGATTATTGTGATTATATTCATAGACAAGATACACAATTTCATCCACAACTCAAATAATAATAATAATTAGGTCGGGTGTAGGGCCCACAGTCTTTTCAAACTAGCACGAAATCGAAAAGCAGGCGATCGTTGCGTGATTGATTTGTGAATGCGAATCAGCAGATCAGATCATGGCTGTTACGAACGCCTTCTTCACACTCTCAATCTCCCGCTGCCTCGCGCATCCCAACTCAATCTCTCCGCTGCCGTCGTTGACCTACTGCCGCGGTCGTCTCACTCGCGCTACCAACACGTAAGTGATATTTCAGTTAGATAGCGGGATTACATTTGGTTTGTGAGTGTTTGCTTATTAGTGGATTTGCAGGATATGCCTTCGAGCTGCTGCTGCTGATGGCGCAGATACAGTTGACTCGGCATCTACAGTAAATTCATTCTTTCATTTTTTTTGTTTTTTTTCAAAAATTGTGGTTAATATGATGTATTTTTTGCAGAAGTCCAGGAAAATATATGATGATGTTCCGGTGCCGATGGTTCTGATTGACCAGGATTCGGATTATGAGGCAACTGTTGTTCAATTAAGTTTCGGAGATCGCCTTGGAGCCCTACTTGACACTGTGATGCATTTAAAACTATTGTTAATGCAACTAATTTTGAACATATGCATTTTTCATGTATAAATCTAATTTGTTTAAGAAAGCACTGATTTTTAATGGGAAGAATCAAGGTTATCTTAGGTTAGTCATGTTTTTCTGCTTGTAGAATACAGTTTGTTATTAATTTCTTACAGTTCTTTGATTGAGCATGCCCATTGTGCTCCGTATAATTGACTACTGATGCTACCTCCAATATGTGGAAGCTGTATCCCCAAAAACACTTGAATGTGGATCCAATCTTGCTTTCCAATAGATTTTGTAATCTAAAACCTTCAGATATATGATACTGCCATTTCGAGTTTTTCTTACAGAGTCAGGAATCGGTGGATCTGAATTTGGCATTTCTTGCAGATAAATGCATTGAAGGATTTAGGACTGAATGTTACCAAGGGGAGTGTTACAACTGAGGGTTCAGTCAAACGGACAAAACTGTTTGTTACTCTAAGGTAAATATAAAGATCGGAAAATTCCAAATCATCCCCTTGTTGTTGACTTTGTAATTGTAATCTATAATCTATACCCAGAGGTTCATATCAGAGCTCCTCTCTTGACATTAGTGTTTTTCTTGTATATTTTACGTACCGCTGTTCGTATAAACAGTGATAACGGCGCAAAGTCGAGGATCCTGAGTTACTTGAAGAAATCAGACTTACCATTATCAACAAGCTGTTGCAGTATCACCCAGTATGCTTCTTAATATGACTCATTATATCTGGAAAATTAGAGTGTCATATGCTTGATTTATTAACGTGTGTGTTTGAAATCTAACTAGAAGGTTATACATTCTTTCTAGTGAATCCCTATATTTTGTTTTTACCCGAGATCTTTTCCTCTTCTCGTGCAGGAATCTAGTGAGCTCCTTGCTTTGGGTGAAGCTTTTGGAATAAAGTCGCCAAAAAAGAAGGTAACACTTAATAAATTAAGGTTTCCAAATTAAGCGCAGAACTGCATAGTCAAAATTTTAAGTGCACAATAACAGGGACTTAACACTGGAATCAAAAGTTTACTTGATCCCATTAAATTAACTTGGACTAAGTCTAACAAATATGGTAAATTTTTCTTTAAAAGTATTTTATACATTCATCTTGTTGCAGGTCATTCCTACTCATGTTCAAGTCATAAATGATGGTCCGAGGAGAAGGTGAAGCAGATTTTATTTATAGATTATATCATAATCCATCTATTTCTCTTGCATCTGTTTCTCGTATTTGAAAGAATTAATCCTTTTATATTCACTTGAGTTCTTGACACACTTATTGTTTGACAGCTTGTTGATCATGAGACAGCTGATCGACCTGGGTTACTATTAGAAGTCCTAGAGATCATAGCTGATATTAATGTCAAAGTTGAATCCGCGGAAATTGAAACAGAGGTTACATGTTCATTTTCACTCACTCATGACTTAACATTCTGGTTCTCCCATCTATAACACACGACCTGTGATTGAAAACCCTATTGCTAAATACTCCATGATTACAGGGACTGGTAGCCAAAGACAAGTTTCATGTTAGTTATGGAGGAGCAGCGTTGACACGATCATTATCTCAGGTAACCATTTTTATTGAATCAATTTGGTATCTGTTGAAAATATATTACTTGTCTCATAACTATCCTGCGTGCAAGTAGTTATCCACTATTCTGAAATGGGGCAAATATAACTGGTTTCAATGTTACTCAATGTTCAAACAATTTTTTGTCTGTTAATCCTTGGGGCTTCAGTTTAGAGCATTATATACATGTAGAAGTTGGTATTTCGTATCAGTCTATATTTCCAGATAACAGCTATTTGAAGAAAATGTAGAGGTGTCAAAACGGGCGGATGGGCGGGCGACGGGCGGGTTTTAAATGGGTAGCGGGTAAATGGGTGTTTTATCCATCTTACCCATTTAGCTAATGGGTTTAAATGGGCGGGTGTTAACGGATAATGGATTACCCGTTTACCTGTTTATCCGTCAATATCCATTTGTCCGTATATATCCGTGTACCCGTTTAACCCGTTTAAGCACATTTATCAATTGAACATATATGTCTTTTGCATGATAGTTAAAATAGTTTGTTCACCCTGCTTACTCCAAGTCTCCAACAATATTCGTTTATTTTTATTTATTTTGAATTTTCATTTCATTTTATTTAAAAATAGAATTGTAAAAATAATAAATAAAGTTAAGCGTGCTTTATTTGATAACTTAATTTCATGAGTAGATAAATAATGTTCTAAATAGTTGAGCATGTCGTGAGAATATGTATGTTAAATTAAAATGTAATCGAATAAGAAAAAATAGATATGTTAATCAAAACGTGAGATATGAGCAAATCAATAACTATAAAAAATAATTTATAATATGATTCATCAATTATATATTTATTTATACAACTTAAAATAATTCGATGAATAATGAGTGTTAAGTGTGTTAATGAATAATGAGTGTTAATGGGTGTTAAATGGGTAATGGGTTACCCTATACTAAATGGGTGATAATGGGTAATGGGTATTGTAAATCTGTTAAGCTAAATAGGTGATAATGGGTAATGGGTATTGTAAAACCCGTTAAGCTAAATGGGCGGGTATGGACGGATATTTTAACGGGCGGGGTATAGGGCGGATAATGAGTAATGGATATTTATGACGGGTCTAAGAAAATGTTTGATGCTTGTGGAATATAAGAAACATATCAATATATCCTAGCTTGTTGATAGAGTGAATTGGCTTCATAAGTAGCCTTCCAGCAACTTGTTAAAATTCTACAGTTTGCTTTATTCCAAATCCCTCGTCTCTGAAATGCAGCTTCATTGTTCATTTACCAATATTCTTATAGAATGGTTTTACATTTTTAACACTGAACCTCAAAAACATATTTCTTTTAAACTGGACTACTGCATTCACATATAAATACATTTTATTTACAATTTTGTTGGCTGGATTGTGCAGGTTCTTATTAACTGCTTGCGCGACTACCTCAGAAGACCACAAACTGATGTCGATAGTTACTAAAACTTATCAGCACGACGAAAGTAACTTCAACCTGCTATGACTGGTACTGGGGATGTTGCTAGTTATTAAATCATCCATCAAATCCTTAAAGACACCTTATATTTGTGTCATATAGGAACAACAATGCAAACTTGAAATTCTAACAAGTAAATCTTCGAATAATAATTATGTTGAGTTTTGCATTTCTTCGCTCAATATATCAGATCACATAAACCACACGCATCTTGACGAACATAATAGGGAAACTTACATAACATTTTTTTTGGAAAATAGTCAAAATTACGTCGTATTGGAAATGGTTCAAATAAAATTACAATACAACCATTAAAACAACAAATGTACTCCATTTTATCCTAGCCAGCCCACATTGACCCTTTTATCCTAGCCCAACAAATGGACTCCATTTTTTGAATTTGAATTCTTGAGACTCATTATTACCAGTACAAAACCTTCATCACATGATCAGCATAATTTCCATATTATTAAACTAATATTACTGACTTGTCATTAGCAATTATTAAGCTGCTCGGACAAAACAACACCCTGTTGTCTTATCACTAATTAATCTGACAGGAGAAAACAAATCCCTATTGGATTAATTAGCAATAATTAATCTGATTGGAAAACAAATAACTCCAAGACAAGACGAGTTAATCAGACCTTACACAGTTAAAAACTACGCCAGAAACATGTTGAGTTCTACTTAAATTGCAATTATTAATCAAATGACCAAGTCAAGCTATTTGACTAATAATTGTCACTCCACTAGAGCCAAACCACTGTCCTTAAACAAAACCTCCTTCCCACGTCCCAGATACCCTTTCTAATGCACAAGTTGCTAAATTTAATTTCTAAAAGACAATTACAGATCACCACCACCGATTCAGATTTGCACACTTCTTTTATAAACTGCAGAAAATCATATATTTAAAGGTTAATTATGGACTAGTACATGTGCTATAAGCATCTCATTCGATGTGTATCGAACGTCAGAAAGATTGATCGTCATATGATTATATTTTTATAAAAATAAATTGAATTATTTAAACAAAAATGTATTTGACCCACTAGCTTAAATATTAATTCTTCCAGTCTTTTTCACAAGTCAATTACTCATCAAATAGGTAGAATTGAATTGGTAGGCCTAATAATTTATGAACCAAAATGTATCTAGACTCAGTTTGGTGTATTTATTGTCATGACTCTTGACTCGCATAAAAAAGATGGACATAGGGAATAGAAGAAGTTTGGCAGCACTACTAAACTAGCATTACTATACCCTTATCACCATTATCATAACAAATATGAAACCAGATTTATACAAGTAATAGCGGTTTAAAGATCAAGCCATCCGATTTCTGATGTTTTTGGTCTCGGAAACTGATGTTCAAGCGCTTTCAAGTGAATCTCTATCTTAAGTCTGGAGTCTGTTCAATCGGCTTATGAATAATTATAAAAAACAACATGCTCAAATTTAACTAAACTCAGAATTATTAAAAACAAAAGTGGAACAACTATTCGTGCATCCAAACACCATTTCCGCAAATTGATATTGACTTCGATTTAAAACGAGAAACAAAGGTGGCAGCAACATCTTCACAACGTACTCTGCACGAAAATGTGACACGTGGCATTAGGCAGTCGAAGAAGAACATTTGTCCCGCTGTACTACGAGAGTGCAACTCACGCACCTTCTTCATCGAAATCACAATCTCAAAACGCAGCGCATTTGCATAAAACGCAGAGACGCACGACGAAAATTCCGCAGAATAAATATTCCAGTTTTGCTCGATTTCTCGAATCGTCGTTTCTAAGTCAACGCAACCGTGCTCTGAATGTGACCACTAAACCCTAAAACAGAGCACGAAATAGAGAGAGAAGAACGACGCGGTTTTCGAGGTCGTCGGAATGGGATCGAGTCCGACGGTTGGTGGAGGAGGAGGATTGAGTAGCGGCGGCGGAAATAATGGCGGCGTAAGAGTCGATTGTGATGGTTGTTGTGGTTTTGGATTAGGTTTGAAATGTTGGTGTAGATTTTGGAGGCTTGAGAAT
Source organism: Sedum album (assembly GCA_006409495.1). NCBI lineage: Eukaryota > Viridiplantae > Streptophyta > Magnoliopsida > Saxifragales > Crassulaceae > Sedum > Sedum album. The sequence continues at coordinate 11,945 of QZGG01001810.1, forward strand.
TGGTTGGTTTCGTTTTCGTCTCTAGCTTTTTTCATCGGATCCGCTTTGCTACTCGCCGCCGTTTCGACGGTGTACGCGGATTTTTATATCTCCGTTCGGCCGTCCGAATGACGATTTGCAGCTTGGATGCCGGCCGGACGGTGAGGGTTCGTGGTCTATTGGCGTATTCTACGGCGACTCTCCGTTTACTCTTAAGCCCCTTGAATCGGTATGTGTTTTGATTTTTTTGAATTGAATTTAGTTGAGTGGTTTTGGAGGTGGTGGTTTTATGGAAATTTGTAATTTGTTAAGTGGTGTTGATTTTGCAGATGAATGTGTGGAAGGATGAGGGTGCAGCTTGGCCAGTGGCGAACCCTGTGATTACTTGTGCCACTGTATCTGCTGCTGGTTTTCCTAGTAATTTTGTTGCTGACCCTTTCCTCTATATTCAGGTGAACTGTAAATCTGTGATCCATGTGGTTTTTTGATTCTTTGTCGGAGTCATTAGCTGTTTCGAGATTGAGATGGGAATTGAATTTGTTTAGTTTAATATTTATTGTCTAATCTGTTTGTTTGTTTGCCTTGATCTGATACGATAGACGAATATAAGTTGTTATATAGTTTCACTTTTTGCAGATTAGGAGTTTGCAATGAAATTTCTGTGATAAATACACATTTTATGCAATCTATGAACAGGTCATGTTGTATTCTCCAATCATGAAGTTGTGGTTCAGTTGGATACTTGGATATGTGTTTAGGTTAGTTGGCTTTAATGTTTTTAGATGTTTGGTCATTCTAGTTATAATGTGGCGGCTTTGAATGCTAACCGGTAGACTATTCGATATAGGATCAGATGTCGCTTATTGTTTAGGACCGTTATTTTTTTGGTTGGCTTATCAGAAATTGAGCATACAGTTGTAAACAGTTTATGCTTCTTGTAATTGTAACTGATTTTTGACACATCACAGTGTGACTTGATTGTTTGACATAGTGCAAGTGTTTGCCTCACTATTTTGTACTGCTTAGTGGTGGGAGCGCAATTTATGTTCAATTAACTTAAGATATACAAATACATGATAATTAATGGGTGGGGATATCAACATATGAAGCAAACTGCTCTAATCGCTGGGAAGAGTTTGAAATGTGACTTAAACATATCTAATATCTTGAACAACATGATGATGCAGGAAGATGTTCTTTATTTGTTCTATGAAACCAAGAATACCATTACATTGCAAGGAGACATTGGAGTTGCGAGGAGCATGGATAAGGGAGCTACTTGGGAGCCTCTAGGAATTGCTTTGGATGAAGATTGGCATCTTTCGTATCCATACATATTTAACCATCTTGGCAAGGTAATATACCCATTTGTTTGTCTTGGTGGGTAAATGAAGATGAAAATGTACTTTTTTGACTTTTTCTTCCATTCTCTAAATGACTAAATTATTGACCTGTTCAGATTTATATGATGCCTGAAAGCAGTAATAAAGGCGAATTGAGACTGTATCAAGCTGTAAACTTCCCGCTGCAGTGGAAACTTGAAAAGGTCATATTAGATAAGCCACTTGTAGATGCAGCTGTCATTTTTCATGGTGGAATGTACTGGCTTTTCGGTTCGGATCATAGAGGATATGGCACCAAAAAGAACGGGGAGCTTGAAATATACTATGGTAGCTCGCCCCTTGGTCCATGGAGGCCTCACAAGAAGAACCCCATTTACAATGTGGATAAGAGCTTTGGAGCCCGCAATGGTGGCAGGCCATTTATTTTCGACGGAAATCTATATCGGGTTGGTCAAGATTGTGGTGAGACATATGGGCGGCGTATTCATGTATTCAAAGTTGAAGTACTCAATACGAATGAGTTTGCTGAAGTTGAAGTGTCCTTGGGTTTGGAGGAACCAAATAAAAGTCGAAATGCCTGGAATGGTGTCGCTCGTACCATCATCTTGATGCCCAGCAACTCAGTTCTGGTTGGATTGCAGTCATGGATGGAGATCGGGTGCCCTCTGGCGATACAAGCCGTAGATCCATTGCTGGTGTTATATGCATTGCTGGCGTTGCTGGGCTCATTGCACTGTCTGGTGTGCTGCTTGGAGCTGTTAAGTGCTCTTTACATTCTTATCGAGGCTCCTACAATCGAGGAAAGAGAAGCAGTTCTCCAATGTCATGGGAAAGATCAACTTCATTATATATGAAATATCAACTGTTTATAAGCCGACTGAACAGAGGATTATTGCTACTACGTGGCATAATAAAGTTGAACACATGCAAAGGGAAGTGTGTAGTGGTCCTCTTATTTGTGTTAGGAGCAGTACTAATATGCCTTGGTGTTAGTTACTTGTTCGGTGGAAATGGTGCTTATGAAGCTTATCCAGTGAACGGCCTCCTCTCTCAGTTCACTATGCTCACCATGACTTATGAGGCAAGGCTCTGGAATCTAAAAATGTATGTTAAGCATTACTCGAGATGTGCATCAGTTAAGGAGATCGTTGTTGTGTGGAATAAAGGAACGCCACCTGATCTCAGTGAATTTGACTCAGCTGTGCCCGTTAGAATTCGCGTGGAGAAAAACAACTCACTGAACAATCGTTTTAAGCTTGATCCTCAAATATCAACGAGAGCTGTTCTTGAACTTGATGATGACATTATGATGCCCTGTGGTGACATCGAACGGGGTTTTCGTGTATGGCGAGAGCACCCGGACCGTATTGTTGGATTTTATCCACGATTGGTCAAAGGCAGCCCTCTAGAGTACAGAAACGAAAAGTTTGCCCGCAACAATAAAGGTTACAACATGATACTGACAGGTGCAGCTTTCTTGGATTCCCAAGTAGCATTTGCGAGATATTGGAGTGATGCAGCTAAAGAGGGTAGGAACTTTGTTGACAAGTCTTTCAACTGTGAAGACGTGCTAATGAACTATTTATATGCAAACGCATCCTCATCAAGACCAGTAGAGTATGTGAAACCTGCTTGGGCAATCGACACATCAAAATTCTCTGGTGTGGCCATCAGTGGAAACACATACATGCACTACCAAATAAGGAGCCGTTGCTTGATGAAGTTTGCAGATATGTACGGCAGCTTGGCATCAAGACAGTGGAGTTTCAATGATAGAGAGGACGGATGGGATATATAGTGAAGTCTGGCACAGTTATGTTCTCCTTTTGAATTTGTACAAGTTAAATGTATGGAGTGTTAGGTGTTCTTTGTAGTGATCATACAGCGGAACAAAAGTAGATTCCCTTTGCTATGGGATGTATACCAGTTTAATGGTGAACAGCTTAGCCCAATGGCTTATGCCCTGAAATACATGATTGGATTTGAACAGTACAATGTGGATCGTGGACTTCAGATATGTGTAGCTTGCCAATCCAGGTACGTGGAAATTAAGATCACAATTTGCCAAAAAGTTACAATATATAACAAAGAATAACTTTATTCATGTAATTACAAATTTACAAGAAACATGATACAAGAAGGTTACAGGAACAAACATTTGATGTGATGACAAATAGATATCACATTCAGTGACTTCATGTATAAAAATATTTTTAAAAAGAATATTTTTATACATGATGCATGTGTTACTACTAATTTACAACACATGTGATCATAATTACATACACCATTTGGTGTGTAATGACTGCATATGTACGTACCTACGTGCATCTTAACCAGTCCAAAAAAATATAATCATATAATTAGTTTGTGAAAGATTGATTGTGATCTGAGGATTGTAATGTGATACCTTTTAGTAAAGGCAATCCACCAAAGCAGGAGTTAGCACCATTCCAGAAGAAGGCTGAGGTTGTTGCTTAGGCAACTTAGTCTCATCCTGATGAGGTTGAACAGGAGCAAGTGTAGCTGTAGACGGGGAAGCTGGAAGATTCAAATCAAGTGAAAGAAACCCATCATTTATCCGATTCACTTTCGACTCCACGGCCGCTACATTATTAGCTGCCGTGCTAAGAGATAATGTGGTGTTAGCAAATGGTGGTTTGTTTGTAGTGTTTGTGTTTGTGGTGGTTGTTGTGGTTGAAGAGTTTAAGGGCATTACTGGTCCTCTGTGTCGCCTCATGTGCCCGCCTAGGGCCTGTCCTGAGCTGAATTCCGCACCACATATCGCGCATTCATGGATTCTGTTTCTGTTACTGATGTTATTTTGAGGTACAACATTCGCCATTGGAGTTGGAGGAGCTGATGTTCTGGTGTAGCTTATGTTACCAAGTTGTAAAGAAAGCGGAGAAGGCGAAGAAGACGCTACGGTCACCATTTGAGAAAATGAGCGATCATTGTCAGGTGTAATCTTGAGTTTTTTGTGACTCGCACGGTGGCCTCCGAGTGCTTGGAAAGATGGGAATGTTCGGTTGCAAGTCTTACATTCATAAACACTGTTGTTATTATACCAAGGCCTTTTGTTCTCCGATGAGAATCTCATCGTTGATCCACGGCTACTAGCGAAAAGACCCACTCATTGCGTCTGATCAAAGGCGGTCTGGACGGACCTTGCGCGAGGAGGATCAGGCAATTAGCCATGTCCAGCTCCTCATCTTCGTCCATCATGACTTGAACGCTGTCCTCTTGGTTATTAGTACATTTATTTTCTCCGATAATCGGAGAATGTATCCTCTGCCTCTTGGTCCTCTTTCCCTTCACGATCGTCGTGATCACCAACGGCGAAGGAGACATTTTAGTCTCATCTTCTTCACCTTCCTTGTTATCGATATCGTCTAGACATTTTTGTTCTTCTTCGACTTGTTGGACAACAATGTTGGTGCTGCTAGTTCCACTTGTTGTAGGATCATTGTGTACATTCTCAATAACATCATCATTGTTAACAACATTATTGTTGCTAGTACTGACATTGTTCTCATCTTCGCGTTGGACTTCCTTAGCTGAACTGTTACTAACACAATCCATGACGATCGAATCCGGCCTCTAGCGCGACGGTAGATTAAGAGAAGAAATGGGGAAGAGGAGAAGAAAAGTAAGGATGGAGTTGTGCAAGAAAGGAGCCGAATATATAGCAAAAGTGTGTGATGAAACAGAGGAGAAAACAGAAGAGCAAAAAATAGTAAAACACAAGTGAAGGTTGTGAGGAAGAAAGTTGGCCTAACAAATAAAGAGTGACAGTTGGAGAGACATGAAGAAAGGAAAGGCCAAACAAAGCTAAAGTTGTTGTGTTTTTTTAAGGATGAGATCCTCCGTTTCACACTCTCCTTCTCACGCTTTGCCAACCCATCTCACGTCTTGCAACATTCTTGTTTAGTTGTTTTAGATCAACATTAACCATTTTTATGTATCATAAAACAGTTTCTAGATTATAAATTATTGAATCTATTCGTATAGTACGATATAGTTTTTGATCGAAACTATTAGAAGAACGACTCAAAAACAGTGATCTAGTGGGTGGATATGATGACAAGATCGTAAATTTACATCATTGAGTTTCCTCCAAAAAAAACTACTAAAAGAGCAACTTAAGGTTTTTTATCTATCATTGAAACGACATCGTTTTATGCGGAGCAACAAACTCGACGTTTGGGTTGTAAATTCACCTCCGAGGTAAAATCCCAATTCGTTATCGGAAAACCCTAATTTTTACATTTCACAGTTTCTGCTTACGTCGCCTGGATGCCGATTGGATATTCGGAGGCCATCTAAACGTTGAGGTCTGTTTCTTGAAATAAAATCGTTGATCGTCATCGGAATCGGATATTCACATGACACTGTTGTAAGTCTGAAATCATTCAATTTCAACACTAAACTGTTATTCACTGCTAGATATAGTACGTATTATCCTATATTTGGGTGAACCTCTATGCATTTCAATAAATCTTTATTTGACGATTTAGGGTCGATTTGAAATGTCTGAAAGTTACGGTCATGGTCATGGTCATGGTCATGGTCATGGTCATGGTCTAATAACCAAGAGCGTTCGAGTACCGTCATTAACTGATGTCAGTTTAGCTTATCAAGTTCAAAGTGGCATTATTTAAAGTATAAATATAGCATTTATTTGTTCAGAATCTTGTTCTACATTGCTTACTATCGACTTAGCTGTATCATTCATCCTCAATCAACTATATAAATTCTACGGTTAAAAGAACCTGCCAAGAGTTTGCAAAAATAGCGTCATGTCCCACACATCTGCCACTTAGAATGTATGAACACCACATGTATGTATGATAGAAAATTAAGCACAAAAAAGAGAAATCAATCAAATATCTGATAACCCCTTTCATTCATGTAGACTCAAATTCGGATTTCTCTTTGTTTGTTCTATTTGCTCTGCAAGTTAACCTTAGTTACCATGGCCTCAGCTTTGTTCTACGGAGCTCCTGTTTCTGCACCTACCTGCTTATCATCACTTTCAATACCAAAAACGCAAAGTCAAAGAAAAAGACGAGTCTTTACTCCGGTTTTTGCATCCCAAAGTGACCACAATGTTCTTGCTGATACCAGCATAGCAAGTAATAGTACTTCAGCAGCCTTTGGTTACAAGGCTAGTGCTACGTCAAATGGGAATGGTAGCATCAACCCTGTTACTCGTTTAGCTCTCTATACTGAAGCCGCTGTTGAAAGAGTAATCTTCGTTTCTCAGTTTTCTTTGTAAACTACCTTTTGTTTTTGTGTGGTTAGTGTTTTGTTAACTAGTAATTAAAATAATCAAGTTCAGGTTTGGTTGAAGGAAAATGGAAAACCATGCTTCACTTTAAACTTGTAATTAAACAGGTTTGATTATCATAAATGTTATGTTAACTGCCTATATAAATACTTACGGATATGTTGTATTCATGACTTTCTTATGTATCTTAAGTGCAGGTAATTTATGACTTTCGCTTCTTGGCACTTCTGGCAGTTGCCGGTTCATTGGCTGGATCCATTTTGTGCTTTCTCAATGTATGTACTTATTTTCAAATCGTCAGTGGTTTATGACTTTTCATCAAGTGTTCCATTTTAGTTTAGCCATTAAGTTATTCTTGCTGGACTAACTAAACTGATGTTTAATAAATTGCTTCCTGCCTAAACAAACATCATATCTCGCTCCATGATGGAATACTTGATTGTAGTATGCTCTCGATTTTTATTACATAGATCACTGTTCTCACATATTAAAAAATGAGAATATGTTAGACTCTCTTTGCACTAATTTTAGTTTGCAATCTTTTTAGGGCTGCGTTTACATAATAGAGGCATACAAAGTTTACTGGACTGGCTGTATGAAAGGGATTCATTCAGGGCAAATGGTCCTCAGGTTGGTTGAAGCCATTGGTGAGACCCTAATTAGACATACTCTAAAAAATTCTTCTCTACACTATACACTCCAAGAATGCTAACCAAAAAAGTGAAACCCTTCATTTATTTTTCCAACTCAGACACTCTAGGCATCATATGAGGATGTTTTATCTCTTTCTATTTTGTTTTCTCATAGCTGAACGGTCATATCATTTGCAGATGTTTATCTGGTGGGCACTGTCATGCTTATTTTTGCCATGGGGCTTTATGGACTGTTCATTAGCAATGTGTCCCCGGATGTACCAGCTAGTACTGACCGTGCCCTCAAGGGTTCCTCCTTGTTTGGAATGTTTGCCTTGAAGGTAATATAACCCAATCCCATTTAAAGTTAATTTTGTACCTTTTGGTCGCGAACTCGCTATCCATGCTTCTAGGCTTTTAGCACTATTTTTTCAGTTTGACTTGTTGTGGTTATTTTTAACTAGCCACACTCCATCTACCTCCGTTTGTACTGACAGTGAACTGCAATGGCATGTGGTTAATATCCTAGGCGTATTGGTCATATAAACTCGAGTTTAATAATTTTATCTCTGATTCCTTTAGCATGATGCACATGCAGTTGATGTCAACAAGCACACACTCCGAGTATCCAGGAACGTTGAGTATCCTAATGCTCAATGGTCCTAGCTTTACTATCTAAGTTTCAGTTAAAGCATTAAAAATTTGACTTGCTAAAATGGTGACCTTCACATGTACTTACGAATCTAAATCTTTTTTATTAGACCTCATAGTTGTTGCAATTGAAATGTACAAGTTAATGATGTTATTCATCCACATCTTACATGGCTGCAACTGAACTCGGCAATATTTTTTTCCTGACAGGAAAGACCTCAGTGGATGAAAATCAGCTCACTGGATGAACTGAAAACAAAAGTCGGGCACGTTATAGTGATGATTCTTCTGGTGAAGATGTTCGAGAGAAGTAAAATGGTTACTATAACAACAGGATTAGATCTGCTGAGTTATTCAGTATGCATCTTTTTGTCATCTGCATCTCTGTACATCTTACATAACCTGCACAAAAACGAATAAAGCTCGCTTTTGTGAAGGCTGTGACTCTAACTGGTGTACTAACAGACACTCTTGTATTTTTATTTTTGTAATATAATTGTTAAAGTGATCATCAACCAGTTTTAAAGAAGCTGGATGGGGAAAACTGCACTAAATGGAATATGAGTGAACCAATAAACATCTCTAAAAATCCGAAATACTTTGTTCAGGTTCAGAACAAACATAATTCATATTTCAACTTCCAGAATCCACACACTCATTTGGGAATACCTTAAGATCCGAATCAATATCTATATAACTAGTACTCTTTCCTTCTGTTGCAGTTTGGAGGAAAATAGAGAGATTTATGCGACTTGGATGACCTTAACCTGATCAAGAACTGGACCGCAAAGGGAGCCATAGTCATCAACCCTAGTATGGTAGTAAGTACTGAAAAATGTGAGCCTGGTCCGAGGAGACAATGCTTTAAACTTCAAGCTAGCTGATGTGAACTTTCCAGTTCCTGTAGATACAAATGGAATTTTGGCAGTTGCACTTGCAGCGAATGCTTCAACCATCATCGACCCATGGCATCCGTTCTTTGCATCTCCAACTGCGAATGTGAGCAAGTAGGATTTCCCTGGAACAGTCCTGATGACTTGTGCAATTGCGCTTTCTCTACCTGCCACTAGCTCAACTGCTGCAAGGCCATATGGGACGTTGAAATGCTTAGAGTCAATAAATTTAACAGCTTTGAGTGATTCAATGATCCATCCAGGAAGAGGTGATGTGAGATCTTCTTGTTTTGGTGGGAGGAGTACGCCATGGGTGGAATTGAAAAGCCGGTGTGGACCCTCTTCAAATCCACCGTTCCTAACCATGTTCTCTGCGACAACAGTTTGCAATGAATTGATAAGATATTTCGATACTCCAGTAATGTCAAGTAATTTATACATCTTGAACCACACGCTAGATGCTAATACACATGTTTCAGCACTAAAAAGTACCCTGAGTAATTTGCGGTAACATATAAAAATTTCCAAACATTTTTCTCGTTCGAAGATATTTATAGTTAATTACTGATAGATCTAAAAGTATTGCACGAGCTACTAAAGAAGGGTTATGTACCTCTCGTAGGAAATTGGGGACGAAGCTGCTTAATGGCAACAGCATCCAAAAGAGGTCCACAAGCAGGATCTTCTTGTACACCAGTATTATGGAAGGTAATCTTAGCCACATCAGAAGCGCAACAAAACCCCAACCATAAGTATCTCCACCATTGCTACTATAAAGAGTCTGAAGCGGCAGATCCCCTTTCTGAGCATCAACAGACACCCTCAAAACCTCATCTTGCGCACAAGTTCTAGACGCGCTGAATGTCAATGCATACAAACCACCCTTCTTGACAGGGATGGTCTGACTTATAGAAGCCTCATTGCCTAGCCTAACAGCATGGACACCATGAGCTACTGCAAAGTACATCCCACCAGGCTGTGGGCCGCCAGCAATGTACTCAACCAAGCCATTGATTTCCCATTTGGGGAGTGAGGTTTTGCCAATGATAACAGTTTTCTTGAGGCTTGTGGGCTTTGGGGATTCTTCAAAGTTACCATTTGGGAGAAGTCCTATGATGTTTAAACATTAAATTGTTACTACCAAGTACATAAAGATCCAATCTTTGCAACAGAACTGTGAAGTCAAGTATCAATTAGTAATAACTGAGACACAATCAAACATGAAATTGCAAGATCTAAACTTGGGAGCTAATAATAACTTGTTATCAAAATGCAAAGGAGAGAAGAGATGTATACCTTCAAAGTGGGCAGCTTTATGAGTAGCAGCAGCAGATGCAGTGGAGCTGAAAAGCAACAGGGCCAAAAGAAGCACAAATGAGGAAGAGACTGAAGGAGCAGCTGAAGCCATTTTTGAAACAGAAGAGAACAAGAAGAGAGGATTGTAGTGAAGTGAGAAAATTGGAAGGCTTAAATAATATATTTATAAATAACAAAAGTAAAGTAGTTAGAGTCTAAAGAGCCGACAAAATAATGTTTTTCGACATTCATCAATTTTAATAATTCCAACCATATTTTAAAAAGTAAACTAATAATTTGTAATCCTTTATAATTTTCCTCATAATTCGGTCTATAGACCCCCAACAGCATACAATCATCGAACTCACGCTACATAATTTCATTCAATATAAATAATATTATGAATAAAAACGACATATATGTCTAAGAGTTTATTTATTTATTTATTGATAGGAGAAATAAATAAAAATGAGACAGTGTGACTTTATCTCAACTGTTACATAAGATTAATATACAAATTGAAATTAACATTATTTTTAATTATTAGTATGTCCTCGTTATCCTTAAACCTTCTCCTATTACCGTATTATTTTTATAAATAATTAATTTTCACCCGTATTTTATAAATTTTATTATAAAAATTAATTTTATCAAATACAATGAGACTAGGCTAATTTTAAATGATGAGGCGGTGGAGGGCAGGGCATGTGGCAGAGTGATGTTTTTTTGAGTGGGCCGCAACAGCAGAAAGCACGACACGACCACGTTCGAGGAAGAGACTTCCTGTCTGTATTTGAAACGGGTTTAAGCTTCCCAATCTCTCCTAAGTTTGTTGCACAAATCATGGCACCACACATCACTTGGCTTTTTGCGTACAAACAAACACCGTTTTTTGTGTCGGTCATTTGTCCCTTAACCAATCTATTCCCGCCACGTGTTACTTCGTTTGGATTATTTTTTGCTGTTTGCTGCTTGTCATTTATTCCGGCCGTTTCTTCCAAACATTGAAAACGAGCATATCCATAACGAACCTATGTTACTTCTTGGAAGATTGGTATATGGAATTGAGGGGTACTTTCGTCATTTTTACCTCAATATGTAATAGGGACTGATGCATAAAGAGTAGCGATCTTTCGATTAATCAATTAGTCTTTGATTAAAAAGATTTAGTGGTCAAGCTCTCTAGTGTGGATTTATGTCTGTCTGGTCGTTGAACGATGTATAAAATAACTTTAAAAAATCATTAAAAACACTGTATATATTTCTCAAAATGAAATTCATTTATGCGAATACAATTTTATTTATATAAACTAATGCTTTGCGTTTTTTTAACATTAAAAAATCTCTTCGTGTTTCTGAAAATATTGCCAAGAATAAGATATACTCTCTCTGTTCCCTACTATATTGAACGTTTCATTTTGGCTGTTTCAAGATATAGTTACATTTTCAAAGATGGACATTCTCTTTTTCTTTCTATTCTCACATTAATTTCTCTTTTATCATTTATTATCATACTTTTTAACTTAATCATTTATATTGATCAAAACATATTTTTACGGTTTTACCCAATTCATATCTCACAACTATTCTCTTTCTTCATTTATTATTTGAAGACATTCACTTTTTCATATTTTATCTATAATAGGGAACAAATGAAGTAATAAATCTGATTCCATAAAAATATAGGGGAAGGGATGATACAACAATACAACTGGGACATATCAGTGTCATCTCACTGCTCCAAATACTACAAATTATGACCTTAAACTCGATCATTAACGTACTAAATAAACAATAAACTCACAAATCCTCAAACAAATAACTAGCAAATTAGGCCATTTCAAGACCCTCTTAATGAATCTATATGTTAATACTCTTCAACAGGACTTTAGCATTTAGGACCAACCATGCCATGGTATATCAGTCCCACATTGTCACAGGCTGCTTCAGTTTTCTCACTTCGATCATAACTCACCAAGTTCACATTGTTCATGGTGATCCCATGGCATCCGAATACCTTACTGCAGTCGAACTTTATCGCTACATCGGATGCACTCGTACCCTTTATATTGCTATACATCACGTTCTGAATCCTCACTGCTGAATTCTGCCATCAAAAAAGAGTTCACTTTGTTATACATCAATTTTATTGAATTTGGCATATCAGGTTAAATAAGTCAGTTAGTATTTTTCAAACCTCCTGGTGACATTTTTGGTGATCACAGTAGTTCTGATCGATTATGATCGGGTTGCTAACGTTGTTCATAACAATGTTCTGAAACACAATGTTACTTGCTGTCCCAGATCCACCCTGCATCCATAAATGATTCGGTTAAGTACAAAATTTACTACGTACTAACTCGTCTTTAACTTCTTCTTTTGATTTCCTACCTGCCATGTTTTGATTCTCACGCCATTCATAGTGTTAGAAATCTTCGCTCTGTTTACAATCACATCAGAGACATGAGCCTCAGAATTTTCAGCTCCCAAACTTCCAATACTGTAAAAATGCAGTAAGTGCAGATAAATTAGTACACCTGAAAGTTGGCTAAACAACCAAAACTGCCAAAATATAATGTTGGATAGAATTAGTTGATCAGCATGTTTTTATACCTGATTCCATGACCTGGTCCGCAGGTTATGTCCGTCGCCTTTACACTTTTAGACCCGCTTACGATCGAGATACAATCGTCACCTGCCCATAAAAATTGTTACTAAATAATCTTGAAGTATTTTTTAACTAGATTTGTTAGATGAATCTGCATTTTCTTGGTGTATGTTTGTTTACCAGTTTTGATGACACTGTTCGAGATACTAATAGTTTGTGTCTCTGAGACATGAATTCCATCAGTGTTTGGACTGTTTCCCGGAGAATGTACCATGAGATTTGAAGCAACTACGTTTGTGCATTTCATGAATGTCAGATGCATTTGTTGTGCATTTTCGATTGACAGATTCTCAACATTCACATTCTTGCACTCGTTAAATGTGACAGCCTGCATAACATATAAGTATCGAATTACGTTAGCTTAACATGGAAATCGAATAACCATAGATGGGTTCCAAAAAATGATCGGCCGGAGAAGTATTTACCGTTGGGGCATTCTTGCATGGCTGCAGACAGGAAAAAAGTATAAGTCAATAATTGTGAAAACAGAACTGAAAAAATGTAACAAAAGTTGTAAACATGTTTTTACTTTAGAGGGGTTAATTTTGCAGGAGTTTCTCCACCAATTTGCACCATTTCCGTCGATAGTTCCACCACCGTTGACATTAAATTGTTGACATTATCGAACAAGAGCCAGTATCTTCTGTCCTTTTCGTAGTCACCGGAGTTTTTGGAGGCAATGATTGTTCCCATGATCTGATTTAAACACAAGTGAGTTAGTTCATGAAAGGTGAAATGGAATTTTCTTCGACGAGGTCTTATGTATATTTAGTATTGTTGTAACCTTCACTGTCAGAGAGTTTTTGCAAGGGCCTTGAAATGTGATTGGCTTAAGAAGAAAAATTCCATCTCTGGGAACCATAAAAACTGCTGCATTACCGGACGAACAGGCTTGCTTCCATGCCTTTCCAAATGCCTGAAAAAATGAGTGAAAACCCCTCAAATCAATCTTCAGTAATTCTAAGTTATGACATTCTCATTGCATATTCAATATGAATACATTGCTAGAACATACTTGAGTGTCATCTGTTCTGCCATCTCCCCGAGCTCCAAAACGAGCAACATTGAACACAGTTGAAGAGGAGCCACCGCCGCTACTTGCCCGTTGTCTCCTTGTAGACAACATGGGACTATACAAATAATCACCATCACTGTCAGATGACTGTGTCCTCAAATTATCGAACTCATCATTGTACTTATAATATGTTGTCTGATCATCATATCCACTGTCAAAGTTGTTTCGTTCGGGAAGAACCTCATTTTCATCAGGGTAATAAAAGCTGCTTAGAGAATTCTGAACCAAAAGGGAAGCCAAGATGAAAAACACTAGGCATTTGAGACCCATGTTCGAAGATGGCCGGCGGAGAGAGTTGTAGCCTGTAGGAAAAAACAGCTAGAGATGGATGCAAGAATGTGGTGAGAGATCAAAGGGAGTTATGGTTGAGTTTGGTGGTTTTGGAGGTAAATGGGATGTAAGGTATTTATAGAAGAAGATAAAGAGAGTTAGTGAAGAAGTAATATGTTAGATGGTATAGTTGAAAAATATGTTAAGCTAGATTTGTTGACATACTGGTAGAAATGGAAGACTTGATAGTATTTCTTGTTATATTTCCATTGGTGTTAGTTTGTATTGGTATGTAAAAATTGTAGTTGAATACTAACTGATTTTTGTTGAAGATTCAATGGAGTCAAAATAAAAGTTAGAATAGAGATCAAAATAACACATGATAAGTATGAAGCAAAATTGATTTTAGAAGTCAATGTAACACATGGAGATATTTAGTACTCTTGGAGGCTCCTAACTGGAGAAGGATCAAATGAAGAACTTACACCATTTTTAGGATTCTTGAACCTATGTTAGGTGGTTATAGAGGGTGGTAGACAATATTAGTGTTAGTATTTTTTAAATTGTTATAAATAGGTATTTCAAGTTAAAAATAAAACACTGAAAGGGAAAAGTAGCCTTTTCACATTGTTTTTTTTAGTGAAGGAGGAATCACATGCTTCGTACGGATAAATTCCCTTTTCGAACTTGAGCACTTACCCAATATAACATTGTCTGTTTATCACTTCGCTACCCATTTTTCACATTGGTTAAATCTTGTATTTTTAATCAATAGTATTTTCAGACTAAATCACTTGTAACTAATTAGCTTGCCGGTATCACCCCTGCTTGCAATCTATTATCTATATATTCAATTGTGTAATAATTTTAACCTAAATATGTTCAAAAATGGTAGTTTGATAAAAAATATAAAATTAAAAAACTCTTGAATATACTTCTAACTATTAAATTGTAATCATGGGGAAGGACATCAGCTAGTGTTGAAGATGATTGACTTATTATAACATGCAATGATGCTTTGACAAAATGATAAAACAGAATATTGAAAAAAATTATGAGTCAATAAACTGCTGAAATTTAGTCGTAAAAAGTCTAACTTATTGTCAAAAGATAACAAGTAAAAAGCACTACTGGTCAAATGATTATTTTTTGGGACATCCACTAATTAAATAAGAAATCATAACTATGCAAAATTAATACAATTTCAAAACCACGACAGCAAATGCTTCTTGAACCAATTTTATTTAACTATGCAATTATTGTAGATATCAACTCGTAGCTGGTCTTGTTCAGGGAGCCATGCACCGCAGTAATAAATTAGTCATGCATGCACGTGTGAAACCAAATGAAAGTATGAAACATCGCAGGTTTCATTGGATTTTGGACACTAATCATTAATTATGAGTTACAAACAACCGTCATTAGCTGCTACACTGTCGAAATTTACCCGTAATTTAATGCTTTATATACGTCTTTCCATACAAGTTAAATTTCCCCACACAAATAAAACACTATAAAACGCTCTGATTTATCATCTAAATATTGAAATGGTTCGAGAAGGACGTATATGTTATCGCAGAATCGTAGGACATCTTTTTAACTATTGACTTTCATCAAATAAAAAGAAGGGATTTAAAAATTAAACTATAAATAATCATCAAATTCAACTACTTGTGTATTTTACAAACTCAACCATCCATTTCAATTAAAACTCAACTTTAATCTCAACCGTCAGATCAATCAAATCAGGTTGAGATTTTTTATCATATTATCTTACAAATATTTAATACCTTTCTATAACTTAATCCATCTAAATATAATGTGAGTAGCAAAATTCGATTAAAAGGTCTGAATGCATCTTCGTTTCGAGTCTAATATATGTCAAGTTTTTGAAGACAATTTAAAAAACATTCAACATGATCGTCACCGCTTACAAACCAAACGTCATAAAAGTAAAAACAATCAACAAGTCTAAAATTTCTCAACCACTAGTAGTGTATTAGTGTAACCTAAATCCACCACCACATAAAAATCCATAATAGAATTCACACGCACAAAGCTGGATAATGCATGGAGAACTCTAAAGTAGGTGATCTAAAATGGATTTAGAATTGAAACAAGTCTCTTTGGGTTGGAAAGGTAGACAAATTACAGTTAAAGAGTCAACATCCTTAACTATACGTATACGTGTCTTCAACGTATAATACCAATAAACATTTAGTTTGATTAGCTGCCTAACTATTTATACTTCATGCAGATTGATTCCTATCCATTATAAATTCACTTAAAATAATTAATATATTAAGTGAAAATTGATTGATGAATAATTGAGTGACCAACTGATTATGTAAGCATAATAGCACACTTAAGTAAAATCTATGCATGTGTGTTTTTAATATTTTATGATAATAATGTATTAAAATTTTCGAGATAACATAAGATTAAAATTCAAAACTGTTTATGATAAAATCGTTATTGACGGGGAATTAATTGTCAACTGTCAGGTGTAATTTGCATGCCGCCTTCAGGAAAATAAACTTTACTTTCAATTATCAACAACACAACGCCCGACGTAGACCATGAATTCCCGGTGCATGTATATTCACTTTTATAACACATGCGTACTGATCTAACGATTGAGATTAAATTATTATTATTATTTTTAAATCGTAGAACATGGATGTTGTTAATTCATTACTGCCTTGAACTGCATAGGTAAAATATATAACCAAACAATGATCTAACAGAACCCGACATTTATGGATAGAAAATTCTAGAATTAGTTGTTGCTGCTTCATATGTCGATTTTTATTGGATGTATATAAAAAGACACTTGGAAGCCTTTGCCTAGGATAAAACTAAAACTGTTCGACCGTTAAGAAAATAATATACAAATGTAGTTGCAAATTTGCAATGTTTGGTTGGTTAACTGAGTCAAGATTAGTCGTTAGTGAGGATGAGATTTTGTATTTTTCTTAACGCTTTATGACTTTTTAGTGTTAATTGGTGGATCATCCATTTACACATGTTTTCCTATTTTTGGGTTTGAATTTGTGAACTTGTATAAGACGGCATTTCTTTTTTTTGTTACCTAATTATGAGACTGTTTTACCTACTTGTCTAGCTTGCTAGGACTTGTTGAAATTTGTATAAAAGTTACATTTACGATCATACTGCAACTTATCATTGCGTGATTGCTCTCGACTGTGGTATTCTTACTGGCATTTCCGTTTTGAGTTCGAGGCCGAAAATTCAGGAAATTCTCCGTTTTGTGCTCGGGCCTAATTTGAGAAATTCCGGCCGGAATGGTCGTATATAAGTTCGCTGAATGAGCATCGGTCAATTTATAATGACGTATACTTGTGAAGTGTGAATAAGAATTTTATGCTTGCGATACAAACTTGGGCTAGACCTATTGGGCCTCAAACCTATGAATCTGCTATAATTGGGCCTTCTAGTTGGGCCTCAACCCTACTAAGTCTGCTATCATTGGGCCTTCCAGTTGGGCCTCAAACCTACTAATCTGCTATCATTGGTCGCCTTGCCTACTGTATGGATTTCAACATGGTTTCGTGAGTCCAAATCTTGAATATCTTCTCAGGCCCAAATGGCTCATACAGCTCTTTTTTTAAATATTCATACGTTGTAGAATAAATTGAATGATTGACCGTTAAACTACTACTCGTTGTGCCCTCGAACATGGGTCAACGTTCTTTCTTTTCGCATGTATTGCCACTATTTGTTTTGTTCCTGAATGGTCTAACTCAACTTTGAGACAGAGTTGAACACCTAACAGAAGCAGCCATGAATAACTGTTTGAACAAGTTAATCTGTTACTTGGGTTTAGGCAATCATATAGTCCCACTTTATACATTTGTGCCTAACTTTTGCAAGTTCTATGCTTAGTTTGTTACTTGACTAAAACTACATATGTTGACTTGGCATATTTCAGAGCATATACAGCTCATCTTCAACTGCTTCCTTTTGACATATTTGCAATATCATAGCAATATTATACTTATGAGATTCCAAGTCAATGTATCCAATAGTTAACTGATATATATAAGGGACGGATTTGACTATCACATGGTTGAATTCAAATATAGTTTTGGCTCTTTTTTAGGTTGTTTCAAAGCAGCCATCACTTAACACAAAACATTAGTAAGTTTAGGACTCGTCCGACAATTATATTGATGAACCTTAATTTTCTAATTATATTATTTTACATGCATTATTTTGTAGGGTTGGTAGACATACTAATCTTGATCAACTTGTGGCAAACAATGTATATATTCTAAAATGCTTGAAGAGGTGTTTACTATAGTTTTGTTTGATGCTTTAGGTACTTCTAGCATCGCCTATTTAGTGGACTTTTAAGTACCTTCCTTTATATTTTTCAGTTTTTATATTAGTGTTAAACCCCTAAAAGTCCATCTTCATCTCATCTATTACATCATCCATGTTTGAATTGAACTGTTGAGAACAAAAAGTTGACATGAAAACAACCTTTTTAATAATGAAGCACTAAGAGTGTGCTTAATAGTTGATTTGATCCACAACAAGTTGTTATCATATAAAGAAATTACTGTTTTTTTAAACATCCTTTTTACTTGCATGATTCAAGAATTTTTCCAAATGTTTCTTTTTTCAAGTGATCAAGAACTGATTTATTTTTCGGGAGTAGTAATTTAACAATCAGTTAATCGATCTCTGTTCTCAAAGGTTCGTAGTCAAGTTTTCCTGCAAATCCTTTAATATTAAACTCTAAACCATTAAATTTGACAACCATCTTAATGAAAAACCTTCACTAAGAACCTTGACATGAACCTTGTCTATATGATATAAAAATGTTGGTGTTGACGGCCAATTTTTTTATCAAACAAAAGTTTTTGACGTGAAAATCATTATAAATAGAGCAGAGTTGCATGGTTACTCTCATCAAAAACCATACTGAGAGAGCCAAAAAAGCTTAGTACTTTCCTTATGGCATATTCAGTATCTGCTTCATCACTTGGCTCCTTGAAATTTTTTCTGTGCTTGCTTTTGTTTACATTTGGAGCTCAAGTAACTTCTGCTCAGCTATCAGCAACTTTCTACTCTAAATCATGCCCAAATGTTCTTTCAACTATCAAAACTGCCGTTGATACCGCGGTGAAAAATGAAGCTCGAATGGGCGCTTCCATTCTACGACTCCATTTTCATGATTGTTTCGTCAATGTGCGTCATTTCTCGAAAAACATGATTTTTATTTAAATTTATTTTTGGTATTAGGCCAAATTATGATCTGTTTTTTTCATTGTCAGGGATGTGATGGCTCACTATTGTTAGATGATAATTCAACATCAGGTTTTGTTGGAGAGAAAACTGCAGGTGCTAATGCAAATTCAGCTAGAGGATTCAACATCATTGATACCATTAAGTCCAAGGTCGAGGCCGTGTGTCCCAAAGTTGTTTCATGTGCAGACATTCTAGCTGTTGCTGCCCGTGACAGCGTTGTTGCAGTAAGTTATATTCCCTAAGAGGCCTTTTTTACAGTCATCAACTTCTCTTTTAGTTGTTTTGTGTGTGGTTAAGAGTAACTAACGGAAAATGATCGCAATGCAGCTGGGCGGAAAAGGTTGGACAGTGCCCTTAGGCCGTAGAGATTCGACTTCTGCAAGTTTAAGCACTGCAAACAGTGACCTTCCAGGACCGGCTTCAAGCTTAAGTACTCTCATTTCTTCATTTTCCAAGAAAGGCCTTAACACTAGAGAAATGGTGGCACTTTCAGGTATATAATCTATAATGTTAGTTTTCAGTAAAACACTAAAACAATCCTTTAGAGGCTGGACGAGTAAAAATGTGGGATATTCAATGTGTATCACAGGATCTCACACAATTGGGCAAGCGAGGTGCACAACATTCAGAGCCCGTCTCTATAACGAGAGCAACATTGATGCATCCTTCGCTTCCATCATTAAAGACTCGATGTCCCAGCTCGGGAGGCGACAATCGCCTATCTCCATTGGACGTCCAGACCCCGAATAAATTTGACAATAACTATTACAAGAACTTGGTGAATAACAAGGGTCTTTTGCACTCAGACCAAGTTCTTTTCAATGGTGGATCTACCAACTCTCAAGTGAGGTCATACAACTCAAATCCATCAGCTTTTGCCAATGACTTTGCCAAGGCCATGCTCAAAATGAGTAAGATTAGTCCACTTACTGGAACTCAGGGAGAGATCAGAGTGAACTGCAGGCGAGCCAATTAAGATCATGTCTTCATCGTTCGATAGCTGGCTATTATTACCAGTCGAGGCGAATTGGTGCAATATTTATGGTCTTTATAGTTTCCTTTTGATATGTATGTTGATGAAAAATTCATCAATTTTATTTCATCTAAATTCTAATAAATGAAGTGTGTGAGTCATATTTATACCCATTTTCGATTTAGTTCGAATACAAACTCGCTCACAGTATTCCGCGGAAAAAACACTGTTCGTCTTCCTGTCTCAGTTTCATTTTCGTTCCTTCTGAATATTCAAGATCCAAACAGTGTAGAGGTTTAGACTGGTATTCCTGACATGATATGCAGTGGACCTTTTGAATGATTAGTGTTGTTAAATTCAGAGAGTTTGTGAATGATGTTACAACTTTTGATTATTTACGTATTCACCCCAAACTTTCAGGTTATTAGGTAACCTGACTGTAATTTCAGGTTACTTACATTTTTGGCCTTTGGGCACCAAATTACTGGCATTTTACATTGAGTTTCTGAACTGTTGAAATTACAAACTAAAGGGAAATTTCGTTGGAGTTAAATTTGATGTCAAATTCGACGGTCATACACGGTCACACATATATATTCATCAGAAAATAGCCCATTTTTAATTATACTTCATTTTCATATATTGAATATCCACTGATTCATACAATCACCAGACGAACTCGAGACAAGAATGCAGAAAACAAATATAGTAAAAGTGATATAATATGAAGTCTAAACGGGTTATCTTTTTCTGTAACCTCAGACTTACTTAAGAAAACAGCATTTTCATAGATATGTATATAATGAGATCTTAGTTTGAGTTGACCTTCCTGCAGTTCTTCCTGATTTCTCCTTTCTTCCCTGTTAGAGGCTTGATGTTTCCCATCTTAATCATAGATTTTCCGAAGTCTGAAAAAAACAATGCCCTGTTGGCACTGTATTTTTTCACAAGGGATTTCGTAGAAGCTCCATTAACGAACAAAGCTTGGTCAGAATGAAGAAGACCCTTCCTCTTTGTCAAGGCTGTAAAGTAATTAGTATCAAATTTATTGACAGTAGCGTCGAAGGGGGCTAGTCTTGTGTCACCACCAGTCCTTGGGCAGGTGGCTTGACGCTTGCGAGCAAAGACAGGATCGATCGTAGACTCATTGTAGATACGGTTCTTAAAATTTGCACATTGGGAGAAACCGATAGTGTGGCCTCCTGAAAGGACTACAAGGTCCTTTTTATTTAAACCTTGGTTTTTGAAGCTGGTGAGGAGGGCAGCTAGGTCTAGGAAAGGAGATGGAAGGTTGGTGTTGGCTCTGGTTCTGTTAGCTGTTTTCGAGTCCCTTCTTCCAAGTGGCACAGTCCATGATTTCCCACCAAGCTGTTGATAATCAAAAGAGAAGATCAGTACATTTTTCATGAATATTGTAAAGTGACATTAATATTTACTTACGGCAACGACTGAATCGCGAGCAGCCACGGCCAAAATATCAGCACAAGACACCACTGGTTTACCACAAGCCTTGTCAACTGCTGATTTAATCTTGTCAACCACATTGAACCCTCTGACAGAGTTAACATTAGGGAATGCATTCTTCTCACTGTCAATTTTCGACGAGTCATCTAGAAGGATAGAGCATCACAACCCTACAATGACATTATCAACAGAATACCCATTAGTGATTTATGGCACACAGATTTAAGGTTGGTTTGCAAGCTAGTAATAAAAACTTACATTGACGAAGCAATCATGGAAGTGAAGCCGCAACAGTGAAGCTCCCATTCGCTTTTCCTTCGCGACTGCTTCCTCAACGACCTTCTTTATTGTTGATAATGCTTTGGGACATACTTTTTTGTAGTATGATGCATCCAAAGCTGCGGAAATGGAAATTGCAGAAAGAGCAAAAATGAGAACCAGAGCATATGCCTTGAGGAAAGCCATATATTATCTGGTTCTCACTAAAGATTGTTTGCTCTTTGTGTTTTGATATTTGAGACAATGCATTTCATGTATTTATAGGGCTGGAATATTATTAAAAAGACGGGAACCTTTGCATATTTTCAATAATTCTGATTTTTTCTAATTGTTCTGTCCAATGTTCTGTAGAGAATGTGCCAGTTTACTCGAACGCACGTAGTATATGCTATGTAGCCTTCCATAACTGATCGAGGCACAACATGGTTAGTGCAAATAATGAGCCTGCGGTGTTAAGATCCTTACCATTAATAACTAATAAAAGACGATTCTTTCAGAATAAAATCATATAAGTCAATTACGTAGTTTTATATTACATTCGTATAAATGAGTCAGAAGACTCAGAACATTCTTGTATTAAAGTTGAACTGTATGCGACGGCAAAAAACATTGCTAGTTCAAACTAGAAAAAATCTTCAAAAAACTTAAGTTCTGCAACCTAAAAAGTTAACTTGGGAAGCAAGTTAATTTGAAAGTGTGGGTAACTTGCTTCCTAAGTAAACCCATATGTACCGTAACAGCCAACATCTGGTTGCAAAAAATAAGTGTTTTGAGAATGCAACTGAAATTTGAGTCAAGATCAGTGTATTGAGATTAGGGTAGGTGTGGGAGATTCCAAGAAATATGGCCAGAATCGATCGAAAAACTTATTCACTCAACAATTTGCTTTCACTTTATTGAAGACTCCACACTTAATACAATCGATATGAGAATGAAATGCAACAAACAAACATAATTATACATACAAGGGAATAAACAATACGTACGCCTAGAGGTTAACAGCTTGGGTAACCTCAAGGTTATTTCAAGGAAGCATGTGCAACAGTAACAAAGTTCATAAATGAGATCTTAGCTGGAGTTGACCTTCCTGCAGTTCTTCCTTATTTCTCCTTTCTTTCCTGTTAGAGGCTTGATGTTTCCCATCTTAATCATAGATTTTCCGAAGTCTGAAAAAAACAAGGCCCTGTTTTCACTATATTTTTTAACAAGTGAGCTCGTAGAAGCTCCGTTAACGAACAAAGCTTGGTCAGAATGAAGCAGTCCTCTCCTCTTCGTCAAGGCGGAAAAGTAAACGGTGTCAAATTTGTTAGCAGTAGCATCTAGGGGAGCTAGTCTTGTGTCACCACCACTGCTTGGGCAAGTGGCTTGGCGGTTGCGAGCGAATACAGGGTCAATGGTTTTGGTCTCGTTGTAGATACGGTTCTTGAAATTTGCGCACTGCGAAAAACCAATAGTATGGGCTCCTGAAAGGGCTACAAGGTCTGTCTGGTCGAGGCCTTGGTTTTGGAAGCTGGTAAGAAGTCCAGCTAGGTCAAGAAAGGGAGATGGAAGGTTTGCATTGGCTCCAGCCCTGTTAGCTGTTTTTGAGTCTCTTCTTCCAAGAGGGACTTCCCACCATTGTCCACCAAGCTATTGATATTTCAAAGAGAGAGGAGATCATTACTTGCTACGTAATGAATGCATGCATGCAGAGAGAGAATGCGAGAATGACTTATAATTAAGTTACTACTTACAGCAACGACGGAATCACGAGATGCCACGGCTAAGATGTCAGCACAAGAAACCACCGGACCGCCACAGGCCTTGTCGACTGCCGATTTAATCCGGTCGATCACGTTGAATCCTCTAGCCGAGTTAATGTTAGGAAAAGCATTCTTCTCACTATCAATCTTTGAAGAATCATCTAGAAGGAGGGACGCATCACAACCCTATAGGAAAATGGATGATCAAACCATTATTCCTATATATGGTATCAAGGTGGTGCAATTCATCAGTATAGTGTTAAGGTTGCTAATTAAGACTTACATCGACAAAGCAATCGTGGAAGTGAAGACGCAACAATGAAGCTCCCATTCGCTTTTCTCTTGCCACTTCGTCTTCAACTATCTTTTTTATGGTTGACAAGGCTTTAGGACATAGTTTTTTGTAGTAGTTAGCATCCAAATCTGCAAGACTAACAGAAGCTGAAAGAGCCAACATGAGAACCAAAGCATAGGCCTTTAGGAAAGCCATGTATACTTTGTATCACTTAGAGAGATGAACTTGCTTGATGAGGTTGTAATTTGCTTGATTTGCAGTGATCTGTGAAAGTAATGCATGTTCTTATGAATTTATATACTGCTGAATGGAACTATGAAAATATCATAAATCTTTTGTTCGATCACTTTATTTTTTGCAATTGGTTTGTGTCAACTAAACTGTTCAATAGAATATGGCGCCCGACCAATACACGCTTAAAAATAAATGAGTGTAAGCATTTTTATATGAAAGTTGAAGTGTTCTTGACAGCAAAAACATAACTAGATCAATGTATAGACAATCATATTCAGATTAACATTCTAACAACTGATGTGAGTACTGCTTATACGCATCAATAAGTGACAACAAATATACTGAGATAAAGTCAATGCCAGATATATAAAGGTAGTTGTTGGTCAATTTAATGTCTAATCTTGATTAGTAAAATGCTTGTTGCATAATAAAATGGGAAACGACCATTGATTTTGTCAGCCGAGGTTGCTTGCTCAGGTATTAATATCATTATAAATACTTTATTTACACATATCACGGAAATTAACGATGGTCTACATCGTCATATATAGTTTCAACTTTCCTCCATCAGACCTAATAAAAATCATATTCTTGAGTCAATAAGTTATTTCAAAACGATGCTGTCTTCTCAAAATCTGGATCATCTTCATATATTAGTGTATGTAGAGATCTGTTCATGTAGATTTTTTTGTAGATCCGTTGTTTGCATTTCATCAATAGATTTTTGTACCATCAGTTTGTTTGCTAGCTTGTCAAGTTGTCTAAATGGATAATAAACCAAACCCCATTTGCATGCATGATTGCATTTTGTATAATATCATTGTCAATCAGGATTTATTGAATATTGACAATATTAAGTGTCGATATTTAGATAGTGTAATATATATCATACGCGAATCTGTGAACTTCAACTCTTATCTGTAGAACATGGCTGCTGGTGTGATATGTTTATATAAAAAATCCACATCTAATCGACTGCTCCAAAAGAGCAGGTAAAAGGTCTTGCTCCAGACACCGCCACGGTCATTTTATAATTAGTTTCAGGTCAATACAATAATATGATCTTGCTGCATTGTGATCTATTCACTTATCCATTATTGTGTACATTTACTATGTTTTTGAGACTCTGAACTAAAATGCCCTAATTTGGATATTTGTAAGAGCTTTTGCATGATACATTTTCAAAGACAGAGTTTAACTTTATTAAATGTCTGATGCAATAAAATCAAAGTTTGTCGCCCTAGAAATAAAATCGTTCAGATTAGGATTTTTTCGTTGATGCTATGAAAGACGATCAATACAAGGTTTTTATGTTGACATGTTGCAGATATAAACAGATGATGTCTATATGGTTTGATCTGATGTAGGAAAAAACTTCAGCATATTTTACATTAAGACATTGATGTAATCCATTTCTTGACGATACTTCTTAAGCTAGCCTTGTTACTGTCAGGTACAACATTCCAAACTAATGATCTTCAAAACCTGAGTATATAAAGTACCACTAAATCAATCAGTTCAAATCCACTGCCTGAATCTTTAAAGGTATTTTGATACATTTCTATTCTTAATTTGGATCACTCAGCAAAAATGCAAAATCATGGCTTCTGTCACTTGTTCAAAAGTCTAAGATTAACATGTGAATTTCTAAATAAAAATTTGGTTCCATTCTTAGTGTCCTCCATCGGGTTTGCACTCGTGGTACTGAATAATTACTGCATTTCCCTGCAGATATAATGGAAGCTAAAGCCGGAATCCTGATGCTATTGTCACTGGCTGCTGTCTGGTCATGTGGTGCTATAGACTCCAGTAACTTATATCTTTTCAGTTCTCAATCACCTGAAATTATTTCACTAGTTATGCTTCAGAGCACACTGTTAAAATTTATAGTTTTGTTCCTTCAGTGATACACTGATCTCTAATGCTGAAATATTTGTCTGTATAGTTTCTCGTATACATAGTAATTAGTATTTTACCCGATGAGAAACTTGAAGTTAGCATCCCTGAACAGTTGGAAAAACTGAGAAGGTTTGTACATACTGTGAACAATCAGTTGCGCAAGCAATGCAGTACTTCAATGACAAAAATACTCAACAAAAAATTACTGCAATACTTCATACCTCTTGCTCCAGTCTGAAATCTTTTTCAGCTGAGGTATTTCCTCGAATCTCGATTTTTTCCAAATCCTTGTATACTAAGTTGATGCCAGAAATATGCTGTAAAATACTTAAATTTGGCATATGTTGTCGTATTTCAGTGTTCTAAAGTGGTGGACTATTATGTTCCAATGTTCTTTTTTGAATTAGCAATTGTGAAACCAGATGAAGTTTGTCAGAAGTTAGATTTATGTGAAGTGATGGAGAGAGAAAGGGAATCCATACGCTCAGATCATAATATATGCGCTACGTGCCATGAAAAAGTTTCAGAACTTCTTAACAAGCGAGACACTCATGTTAGAAACTCAGAATACCTCCTGAATTTAATGAGTGTATTTTAGGGTATTTCTGCTATATGACATGTTTTTCTTACAATGTGGACTGTAGTTGGCATTCATCGAGACACTCGGATTTGGATGCAGAGCCATGCCTACTTATATTGAAAAGGTACATAGTTTTCTAAAAAAATGCAGAAAGTAATATAACATGTTTATAAAAGCAAAATGGTTTGAAAGTTGTTGAAAATATTTCTTGTTTGCAGTGTGTGCCGATGGCGTACGAGTATGTACCTCAGGTGTTTAGCGACATTGAGAACTTTTTTGGGGCAACTGATGTATGTGCTACAGCTTTGAGCTGTAAAGCAGCACTAGAAAATGAGATTCAAGAACCAAAGGCTCTGTTAGGAGAACCATTGCTCATTATGGCTGAGCCGTCTTAGTCATTTTGGAAGACAGCAACTCTATGTTGCATTCACTTGTGCAATTTTCATGTTTTTTTCTGTAAGATTTGACATGGGTTAATAATAAAACATTAAGAACTGGTAAAAACAGGGGAGTTTTGCTAATGTTTTTTCCTTGTTTTTTGATCGAGTTTGATTGTTGGAAAGATGGAGGACTTTGGTGCAATTGTCAAGTGTATTTGTGTAGTTGAAACGCTGCGTTTATTTCCGTAATGGCGCCTTAAACGAACGACGTCGTCTTGAGCAGAAATGAAATGAAGAATCAATTCAAAGCACGTCACCGAACAATCCAGATCCGCCGTGGTCATCTGCCTCTCACTAGTCAACCAAATGACCATCCAACCTTTACAATTCACAATTTATATTCTTAAAGGGTTGAGATCATGTGAGACTGTAAAATAAGAGGACAAAATTTGAGCCATTAATTTAAATAAATCGACGGTTGAGATTAAAGTTGAATTTTAATTAAACTAGGCGGTTGGATTTGCGAAAAATACGGAGCGGTTGGACTTGACGGTTAAATCTCAACCGTTAGATTATAATAATTAATGAACGATCGAGTGTGTCCTACCGTCTTACAAAAAATTAATCATCCTCTTCTTAAAATTTTACCCTATTCTTAAATAATATAAAGGGCGTTTAAGTCATTTGTGAATCTCCATAAATTTTCTCTGACTCGATTAAATGACTCATCACCTACCTCAAGCTGAATACAGTTGAAGGTTGCTATTGGCTTTAAAGAATTGAATGCAGATTTTGCAGTAGTCATGCATCTTTGCCGGACGTTGTTGGGTTTGCACATTTAAATAAAATATCACACCAATAAATATCAAAACCATTAAATGGGGCCAACTACCTTTTCTATCCAACTTCAATCATATTAGAGTTTAGATTCGGGAGTTATGCTCTTTTGAGACCTAGAAAGAGACTATTGGATCATCCAAACAGTGATCACGTGTTGTCCACATGTCACTTTAAAAAAAGCAAACAAAAGACAACTATTGGATCACCCAATCCAATGATTCTTAATGGGGTCCTAGGATGTCACCCAACAGTAAGGGTCTCAAAAGAGACCACCTCTTAGATTCCGTGTTGCATACATCCAATTACATAAAAGGAAAGACTATGTAGTTTTACTATTGAAAATGTCTAAATGATGAATTTGGTCGTAAAACGATATAGTTTTAATTTAACTGACTGTAACTTATTGTTGGCAGCATGGAATCTCAACCCTTATACATGTTCATATCACCCAATCCCATCTATATAAACCCTCCAATACTATCATTCTACACTCATTCACTCACTCTCAACACTCAACTTGTTTCCAATTCATTTGACAAATCCTCTCTCATTATGGCTGTTTCAAAAACTCTTAACACTCTTCTTGTAGCAGCTGTAATGTTCATGGTGCTAGCTGCACCAAGTCTCAATGCACAAATGACTTGTGGACAAATGGTGAACAACTTATACCCATGTATTGATTATCTCAGAATGGAGGAGCTGTTCCTGGAACCTGTTGTAATGGGGTCCAAACTCTATTTGGTGCAGCCAATAGTACACCGAATCGTCGTGCTATTTGCAGGTGTTTGAAATCTGTTCTTGGACAAGTGCAATACAATGGCAATAATCTAAAGAATGCTCAGGCTCTTCCAAGCAAATGTGGTGTTAAAATTCCTTACAAGATCAGTCCAAGCATCAACTGTGACACGTAATTAAATTTAAATCCTATTTTTTGAATTATGTGACATTAAAAATCATCTGCTATTTGATTATTTAAATTTATGATTTTTGAATTATGCAGCATTACTGGAAATGGTTGGTAGGAGTGGAGCAGCAGAAGCTAGAAGCTAATAAAAGGATTCCACTGCTCCTGGACTTGAGATGGGTGTATCTGGTTTGGCGTTTACAATGTAACATGTGTTTTTTTCAGTTTTAAGTTTGAGTTGTATCCTAAGATTCCTTCACCAGATGGATCTGTCAAAGAGTGAAGTAGAATGTGTTTATGTTGTTATGAGCACCTGACGCTTTTCAGTTCCAATCAATCTATGATGCATTTCAAATGTTCATGAGTTTGCTAATACATATATTTATGAGCTTAAATATACAAAAGTTATAACAAAATAAACCTAGTTTACTATGAAAAATGTTGAAATCTTCTCACAATGAAAAGGCCAAACAAAGTAAAGAACCTCTTTTTATCTAACAGTAATCAAACGTTGTGATCTCTGTCGGTACAGGCGGGTGCCCCCATCTATGTTAAATGCTCTAAAAATGCATTTTTGTAATGAAAATCTATAAAATAGCTCAACAAACTTACAGTGTTGAATGTTTACATCTTCAGTACATGGACACCTAAAACTAGACTGAATTAAAACACAGAAATAAACAGATAACTTGGTCAATAGATATATTAGTTAAGATCCACTTTGGCAAATCGACTTGTTATTAAATTAAAGGATTTTTAAAGGATTTGAACTTACAATCATGCTTAATCTTGTCCTCATCCTGAGTTGTTTGGTCGCATACGACAACAACTGTATTAGCCCATTCGGTAGAGCCCATTCGGTAGAGCCCATTCGGTATAGCCCAACTGAATGTATCGAGTCCCATGGAGAATGTTCTGAACTGAATGTATCATCAAACTTTGTTGCTTTTTGCACGTGCATAGAAATTATGGGAACATAAAAATCGACATTGAACATGTGGCTTGCATGTACACACACTAGGGTAACATGCATACCAAAACATTTGGAAGATACCACCAGTTACTAACTTTTTATCTTAGCCTTTTTTTCCAAATTTACCCAAAAGTTACAATGAGATAATGTGTACATACTTTCCACCAATGACACAGAAGCCTATTTTACATGAAAGAAAACAAGTCCGTTATATCATAGCTGTACCCTTTCTTAAGGGTCCACAAGGTCAACAGAAGGTATTTAATTAGAATCCACCGGCAAATCCATATAAAGATCTGTCAAGTGAATAAATGGACAGCTACTAGACATGTGGTGTGTGTGTGATGCTGCCTTACTCTTACTTCTCTTCAGTCTTCTTCTTCGGTCATTTAATAAGGCCGTGGATTGAGCACATGGTCTCCCATTCTATAGGTTAATGATTCAAGTTGAGAAAGATAATTCAAATAGCATGTTCATGTCATTCTCCAATTCTTCAATCAGGTGAAGCTGCGTCTGAGCCATACACACGCCATGTCTATACAGGGGACAGATAATATATGAGAAATTTGCATAATAGCACAACATATCAGTATATTCCACAAGTCTTTGCTAGATTTCATGGCTTGTCCCTTAAGGGCCTGTGGTCCTCTATATGAATTGAATATCAATTACCCGAGAAAAAATAGACTCGCACAACCAACAGGATCAGGTGCTACAGAGGGTCAAAAGGTTCAGGCAGAGTCTCAAAACCAGAATCAAATAGAGACCCCTGATTAGAAAGCTCATCGAAACTGTGTAGCCAGTTCGTGTTCTTTATGTCCTCCTTCAACAATATTGCATCATATCTTGAACTTTCATAGATGTCCACTTCCCTTAATTTCCCTGATAGATGATTGATTTCCTCATTTCTACCATTTACAGACGCGCTCACACTCCTCCCATTTTCAAAGTATCCACTATTGTTGAGCATACTATGATTGTTCCCGGAGCCAAAATCACCTGAACTGTGAACTGCTTGGGCTTTCACACCAGCTGAAGAACGAATACTCTGAGGGAACAATGCAGTGCCTGAGAGTTGTCGAGAGTTGCTTGCTCCATATCTTACATCCTGTTATCAAAAACACATCACATTAGCATTATCCTCAACCAACGCATCAAATACATTAACCCGCACAACAAGTAAGACTGAATCAAAATGCTACTTGGCTACTTACTACAAATCTTAGATATATGATACATCAAAGTCAGTTGGAAGAAGGAAAAATTCATTAAGCAATTGACGGGTCATAGGACTAAAAGGAGAATTCTGCGTACCATGTGCCTGCCAGCCATATCCAGTGACTTCTTTGAGATGGTTCTCCCAAAGCCATTGTTATCTGATATGGTTGACGGAATTCTTATGGATTTATTCATAAATGAATCCTGTAAATTTGAGGCCCTATAGGTTTCAGTTACTTCGGGTTGTCCATTTGATTGAGCACGGACTTTCGCAGAAGATTCTGATAGTCTCCCTCTTGCGCCAACTGGTGAAGGCTGTCTACGGGCTGAATTCCCTGAAGCTGAAGTATCTGTTTTATTTTTCCCGGTGACAGACAGACCGGGTCGTGATCTCCCAGCAGAAAGTGGCCTGTCCGGTAAAGTAGTCCTTAAATTAGGAGGTGTCTCATGAGGAAAAGCAGGAAGAACTGATGGCTGGGTCAAAGGCTTTAGTCGAGGACTTGGGGAGCTTGGTCGTGATCCGGTAGCAGAAGAAGTGGTAAGCCCACTTGATGAAAGACGCCTGCCAGGAGTTGTAGCGATTCCCATGGTAGACAAGGAAGGTGCTGACATTCGGCGATTTGGGGTTGATGGCCTAGAATTTGGTCGGGGAACTGGAGAGGTCAGGTTGGGTGAGTTTGGTATCCTTGATGTTGGTGTAGATGGTCTTGAATTTGTTGACGGTCTTGGTTTATCAATAGAAGAACTTTGTGACGTTGAGCGTACTCTAGATGGTGTTGTCGATCGTGAAAGACTGGGGCGAGATGATGATGTAGATGGTCTACTAACAGATGGAGACCGCGCCATGGGGGATGAAGGTCTTATGTAAGAGGATACAGAAGATGAGCTGGTATTTAAAATTGAAGCAGATCTATTCAAGGAATATGATGTGTATTGAGAAGCAGAAACGGAAGGGCGTGTGGCTGAGTTGCTTCTTGCTGGTCTTGAAGAATGAATGTTTTCCGTCTGTGTCACCGAAAGCTGGAAATTAAAGAAATGACAATCAGCAAAAGCAAATAGAGCAAACAACTGAACACACTAAATCTCCCTGCAAAAAGTTTTTAGATAAACTGAGTCCATTCTCATTACTGTCTTAGATATCACCAAATAAAACTGATTACACCAAGAGAATCACACAGCTGATTTGTAGTGCAGTTCAAGCACTAAGTCCAAATGAAGATTTAGCTGTTAGAAAATTACATATTACACTAATTACTGCACGACTAGCTGCAAATGAAGAGTTGTGACAATTAATTTAATAATCTGATAAACTTTCAGCAAATTATTTCTTAAGAGAAAAAGTATGACAACACAGATGTCCACAAAGCAATAAACTAGACTACAACAAGTGTAGAGACTAGAGATACACACCCTCGAAGTCTTCATGGTTGAACCATTTCTACTTGCAGAGCTACTTCTCGGTGCTACTTTTGTGGGTTGATGATGCAGACCGTCTGATGGCACAAGCGGCGTCCCAGGCGGAGTCAAAAGCCTGATAATACAAGAATCAGAACAACATGGCTAATATTCCTAAACTACACTAAGGCAGATATCATCATTACATCAATCACATAAAAGCATATGCTAATTATTAAAAAAAACAACTAATCAATAGTTCTCCAAACATTATTCATTAACTTCTATACAATGCTAATAACACTTGCATATCAATTACTACCAGGCTACCAGCATAGTAAGCACGAAAGACACTACAACAAATCATCCCAAAAGCTTCGTTACCAGTCGTAGTCATTTTTGCCTCCATCTGGAAACGACAGCAGATCATCAACACCATTCTTATCCATCTTGACTGATCCAAGCGATAGTCTCCCTAACTTCACCGAAACTGCAAAAAAATCACAAAATGTCAAAAATAATCACCGCCGAAAATCATAAAAATCAAACAGCTGTTACCTTCAGCGAGTGAGAAGCTCCGGCGATTTTTGGAAAAGAGATGGAGATTCTGGTCGGACTCAGTCGGTTGAGATCTGATGGATTGAGCATTTGTAGTAACTCCGGTGACGTCTTTGATAGTTCGACTCATTGAAAAAGAGGTTGAAATGTGGTTGACCTAATCGGAGGAGCGAGAGAGATCTGAAAGCGTAAAATCAGATGGAGTTGAGAGAATAGCAGTTGATGTTGATGGAGCAAGACGAATCGTGTCATTTGAAAATCGAATCTGAGCCGTTGAATTAATGAATGTGAAAATGAAAGGTGGAGATTTGAGACTGGTAGATAATGATGCTCCAGATCTGCACATGCAATGCTATCATCATTTACTTTTTCTTTAGAATTTTTTATTAATTTATTTATGACGGTGCTTGTGATTTGTGAATGTATTTATTTATAATTAAGGAGACATCAGATGATGCAATAAGCAATTATTAAAATATTTATATTGAAAGTAAGGATTAGGTTTTAGGAGTATTGTCAAATATTTGCGTCACAGATCGTTAATTTTTATTTATTCAACTTGTTAATAATGATAATCGTTAATGATTCCTATTTTTGTAAATTCATTCGTTATATTTAATTAAAATCATCTTTAATCTCAACAGTCAAATTAATCAAATCAATGATTGAAATTAAATCCTACTGTCTTACAACAGTATATCGTCTCTCTTGTAAAATATAAAATAAATTTCCAACAAAAGGTATTGACAACTTAACTAAATAAAAAATTTACAATCACCAATAAATTAATGAAATATGTTTCAAGAAGTTATACAAAAGACTTTTTTCTTAACTTCATAATACCTACAAACTCTAAAACATGGTTTATAATTCACTGTTTTTCTACCAGCCATGAAACAGTATGGAGTTTTGACAAATTGAAATGAAAAAACATCACACAACCGACTAGTTACAACATATCCGACTGCTCCTACTGTGTTGCATAGTTGTGGTGAAACTGCTCAAAACGAAGCATTCTTACACCATATAAGACCACAGGCTGAGACAAGACCTTGGTCCAAACTTTAGCGTCCGGGTTTAGCACGCTTCAATCCACTGCCATTGAAAGGAGATACACTGCCACCACTAGGACCTGGACTGTCCTCTCTCAAATTTGAGTTCAGTAAGGCTAATTCATGTAGTTGCTGCCTTTTTATAAAATCTTCTGACTCGTCCTGTAAACAAAGTTCCTCATATGAGTGCAGTTGAAAAAAACAAATGGCAAGCATGAGATTCAAAAAAAAGTCGCATGTGTATAGTTCAAAGTTTAAACGCACTTGAAAAAGCTTCGTAGCAAAAGTCATCTAAATGCTTTGATTCACCAACTGCAGTCAAAATAGAAGGATAGAACTAAAGTTGGAAAACATTTACAAACCACAGGTTTAAGTAACTCCTCGATGATTTCTTGAGCTTGTCTTAGCTTTAAATCAACGATGTTGGAAGGCAGGTCAGCTTCAATTAAGATGTGGAGGGGTTCGTTTAAATGCTCGTATCCTGATCTTCCCCTTAGTTTTTCTTCCTAAAAGTGGAAAAATTATTTCAGAACCGCGTGTTTTGTGATTTAGCTTGCCATGTTGGGAGGAAATTAGAAAATCATTAAATAAGATAGAAACCTTTTCAGGGTCCTTGATTGAACCTTTTCCGCGGATAAACACCCGACACCCTGTCGTTGCTTCGACCCTTTTCAATGAATTACCCCTCGGACCAAGAAGTCCTTCCAACAAAGTTGAACTGGCATAGATTAAGGATGTAAGGAAATACACAAATAATAAGAAGATAAGATATTGAAGACTGTAAGGTAGAAGAGGAAAATACATTAGGGTAAGCATCTACAGGAATTTCCAAGCGCAAAATCTTCTTCACGAGAAATGAACTGGGGCTCCCTGGTGCACCCTGCCAGTCCATGTTCATGCCTGGAAGCCCAATAGACTGCTATTGTGGTTTGTATAAAATATTTACTTAATTGTTAGAAACATACTGAAGATATGCAGATACACATAACAATCAGTCGTACATTAGCAAAGTTAACATTGTAGATTAAATGTGTTAGAAACAATAGACCAAATCCGTACTAAAGGAAATGATACCTCCGGAGGAAGGCCATTCCAGCTTCCAATATTATGCCCTGGACTATATGGCACACGATTTGAAGAGGACATCGGACTAGGGCTTCTGTGTTGGAGTCTATCAATGTCATTAAATCCCTGGTTGGACATCATCCCAGAAATGCGTAGAATCTCTGGGTACGCAATACACGATATTAGTTATAGAGCAATTAAAAAGTGAAAATGTGATCAAAGGAAAAAATGCAGTTAGTTATGACATCTATCCTCGTAAATGGAGATAAATATCCACAATCTTACAAAAAATATCCAGCAATAAAGCACAAATGACTTAAATTGAGTCACCGATTTGAAAAGCATCAAAAAACAACAATATATCACATTACAACCAGTTACTTCTATCAATCCTTGCAGAATACAACAAACACACCCAGACATAAACTTATGAGTTTCTGCATTCAGCCAAACCAGTAAACAATTGAACTTCAATATTTTATTTTGGCATCTATGGACAGAACACGGGACATGTACTTTGGCTACGTACCCAAATAGGTACAGTTAAAATTGAGGAAAACCAGTAGATATCGTTAACTAATACAAAATTTGGAAGATGAAGGGAGAAGACAAATCTTTGGACAGACAAACTAAAGAAGTTCGAAAAAAGTCCTTCCATATGAACCTGACCCCCAAATGGCCAACGGCGAGCGTGATAATACAATGACATTAAAATGCATACAACCAATTCAATGATACACAATAATTTGCAACACTGGAAAGCAATATATTTAGTTTGAAGGATGAAGATGAAACTACTTCAAATCTGAAATTCAACAACTGAATGACAAAAGGTATCTTCAGACAAGAGTATTTCATGAAACAGAGATAGCAAACACAAAAGGTATCAGTGAAACTTAGGAAGATGGAACCCAATTAATGAGATGCAAAAAGATTCGTGTAAAAATCAGATCCAGAAAATGCACAAAAAGAGAGCTACGAAGAAGCTAAACAACCTTGATTTAAAAGCCTGCTACAATTAGGAAGAACTTGTGTGAAAGGTCCAAGCTTCTGATGCTCCGCCAAAAGCTCCGACAAGTACTGAGACTGACTGCACAAATCAATCCAACTCAGCTCAACATACCAATAGAAACACAAGTATCCGAAATGAATTCAAATTCACAAAACACTAAAGAATAAACCACATGAATTCCACACATCTGATTAAATTAAATATTAACCCTTGAAGCTGAAAAATTCATACCTGTCGACATCTGGGGCGCCTCTAATCTGAGGAGAGGCAGCTCTAGCTGGGGAGAAGTTAGGGTTGAACAAACCCGACATAACTTTATTCCTTTCTCCTTTTAGGACAATTGAGAAACAAATCGAAAAGGGTTTCTTTCCGCAGCTAAAGCAACACTCAAACACCTAAAGAGTCACTGTGAAATCGCAGAAAGGTGAAGACTTTTCTATTAACTCCTCAATTTTCCTCTTTAAACCCTACACAAGATCAAAATCGATTTATCCACACCTTAAATTAAATAACAGACAGTAGATACTACAAGTAATAACTGTAACAAGAGATGCGAATCTATCTACATCGAAATTTAGAAGACTGGGAATTTGACTAAAATGGAAGAAAACAAACCCCGAAGCTTCTTGAACGAGGCACAAGCAAGACACGAGTGTCGCGTGTTGAAAGATGCGGTGTGGATGCATCTTGGCCAAAAATAAGTACGAGGCCAAATTGGAACAACATCAGACCAGACGCGTGATTTTGGTTTTTTTCTTTCTTCTATTGGGAACAGATATTTTTAGCTGCTGAATGAAATTCACTATGTTGGTTAAAATGGAAGGAAATCAGCAGTTAATTAGCTACTTTGAGTCTGAATCCAAAGTCTGGAAAAGTGCAAGTTTGTTACTAATTTTACTGTTAAAGAACACAAGTGCAGCATATATGAATGATATATGAAGAGAAATCAACATAAGTGGACTAACTTTGGCTGCACTCGACGAATACTGACAAACATGTAATTAAAGGGAGTAGACATTGGTATATGATTAGGTCTACAGAGTAAGTGTCAGTTGCGGAATGAAAATGACAAAATGTGGCATTTTGAATTTTATTGCGGCGAAGGAGACTGAGCTAGTTCAGACAGGGGTCATGAGCTCTTCTATAGAAGATTTGTTGCTGATCACTTCTACTGATCAACACATTTACTGCTCTGCTCTATATCTCTGCTTTCAAGGTATAACTTATATCGAGGTGAATGTATCATAAGTTACATCCACATTTTTAAACCAGTAACAAACAAGGAGCAGGATTGATCAACGCTTGACCCACGCAAAACTCTTTCTTGCCTTTGCTTTGCCAGGTTTCTTCCTTTCAACGGCCCTAGGATCCCTCGTCAAGAAACCAACTGGACAAACATTAAGGATGCATTAGTATTAACTCAAGAGAAATAATGCATTTGTCAGCTATTATAAATAAACAGTATTTACCAAGCCAATTAAAACATGTGATTAATAATAC
The DNA here is from genome assembly GCA_006409495.1 of Sedum album. Taxonomy (NCBI): domain Eukaryota; kingdom Viridiplantae; phylum Streptophyta; class Magnoliopsida; order Saxifragales; family Crassulaceae; genus Sedum; species Sedum album. The sequence continues at coordinate 49,682 of QZGG01001810.1, forward strand.
AATACATGGTAAACAAAATAAATCAGAATTCTAAGGCAGGTGGTACAATTGTATATACCTAGCTGATTTGCTAATACAAACTATGAAGATGAACAAGATAAATAACCTTAGATGCAAAACGTTAACAGTATATGGCTATCTGGATAAGTTACTGTCAGAGTTCAACATACCAGCTCTAAGTGCAGGACGCAATCCTGGCTCCCAATTTTGCAATGCCCGGCTAATTCCCAAACGCACTGCACCCACTTGTCCTGAACCAAAGAAAGTATTTAACAAGTACTCAGATTTTGTAAAAAATATAACGCACATGACTGATTCAATTGTGGCATAAAGTTAAAGAATTTTCAAGAACATGAGATGAGCAAATTTAATGCAAAATGTCTGATATCTTTAAGTGCCGGATGGTTGACCCAGAGAGGACAACAAAAGGAGAGGCCAGCACCACTGATTTTACACAGGCATTTTCTTTGTCATCTAGAAGTATAGGTAAGCTGTGATGCAGTTACAATATTGACAAAACTTCTCATGAATCATGAATGACAAAAAATGAAATAACTAGTCATCCTAAATGACTACACATTTCATCCACTGATCAAGAAAATAATAAAAACCCATAATCAATATGGGAAAACCCGATGGATAAATAGTCCTTGACTCCTTGTAGCATTTACCAATAGTGTGGAAGAAATCCGAGAACACAATTCAGTTGGTTTTATTACATGTGACAGGATTTATTCAGTTGATGGTCTTCATGAAAATATGCGGATTAAAAAGAGATGAAACTTCACCTGTGGTGCCGCCACCCTTCACAGTACAGTTAACATCCCAAAGTCCCAAAGTCTTTGTTTCAGTAAAAGGTCTAAGAAGTGCAGCACGCTGATCAAGCAATGGGAAATACTCGTCAATCTGCTTATCATTAATAGCAAATTTCCCATCACCAGGCTGAATCCAAACACGAGCCACACTACATTTCCTTCGTCCAGTACCATAAGCTCTTCCCTGGTTATCTACCTGTCTCACCCGTGCTCTAGCAACTTCCTCCTGTTTCTGGCGTTCTATCTCCGCTCGAGCCGATTTTTGTGTTGTCTTCTGATACCTCCATTCCTCAATATCCTTTAGTGGAGGCAGTCCGTCAATCCCACTAAAATCTTTCAGAGCCATTAAGCTGTCCAACATTTCATCCGTAATTCCAGATGCTGCAACCAGGTCACCAAATGCACGGTTCGGACCTACATTCAACAACCACTTTACACAATCTCAATAGAAACAATCAAGCCAAGCATTACACACATTTCTTATACACACATTATACAAATTTTAATACTAAAAAAGCAGAAACATGCCTTGCAACACAGCAGTAAGCTGTTGCTTCTCAAGCTCCAACTGCTGATTTTCTTTAATCCTCTCAGCTTCATCTATTTCCGTATCAATCTTCGCTTCAACGCCAATTGCCGGCACGGTGTCACCAATATCAAATAAGTTATTGTTACTATCATTACCCTCATCTCCTAAACTCCATGGCTTGAACTCATCTTGCCCCAACCAGTCATCATTAACGCTATCCCCACCAGCACTACTTACTCCAGTATCTTCGCTAAACAAAGATCCAACCTTTGCATTCGCTTCTTCAGAAGATATCTTCCATAAATCGGATTGGTGGGGTCCGTTGTCGGAAGAAAAGTGGCGGCGGAAGGCATTGCGAGGGATTAGGGTCGGAGGTTAGGAATGGGGTTCGTGGAGCATGAGATGGAGGTGAATGAGGGTGCGATTAGGGTTAGGAATTTGGATGAATTTGAAGATCTGGAAATGATGCGAGAGAGCATCGTGACGACGAGACCAGTCGGAGAGTCTGATTGACGATTTAGGGTTTTGCACTTCAGTTTGCTAAGCCTTTATTTTTCTTTAATTTTATTTTAGACCTTAATATAAAATTTCATATTTCATATTCTCTTCAATTTTGTTTTTGAACCTTAATAAAGTATTTCATATATTAGAACTAAGAGAAATAAATAAATGATATTAGTCATAGTCAAAAATTTGTAAACCAATTAAGTGGATCATGGATTCGGTGTTACGCAGCTATTTGCTGTGAGTATCAAAACAAACCATTTATCGAAACTAAGTAATTTTGTCTCGCATCAAATAACTTTTATTGCACGTAATCTGAATCCAGTAAATCAAACTGAATAAAATATTCAGGTTTGAATGTCTGCTCTAATCTTACAATTTCTATTATTCAGTTGATCTAACCGTCCACAAATATTCTATCTTCAATTAAAATGTACAAATAATTAATAAAAAGTGGAAACAGGGTAGCAAAGGAACCGACCGCTTCCACAAAATAAACACTTTCACTCTTTTAGATATGTTTGTAGAGTTCCACTGTCGTCAAGTATCTTGCACTTTGCTGATGGAGATCGATACAACACGATCTGAAAAACCCAACAATTAATCAATCAAATGGCTGCTGCTGCTCAAGTAGCTGATCCTGGTCAATGGTCATTCCTCTATTTCAACCTAGAGGTAACTTACACCTTCCTAAGCTTCCTTCACATATGCTGCTTTTCTGGTTGTTGATCATTTGTTTGATTTACGTTTTGTTAGAAGCCCAAGCAAGAATATCATTCAAATATGACTTTGGATTTATTGTTGCAATTTTGATTTGGTATGATGTGGTTTTTCTGATGCTTGAATTGGAATTTACATGCACTGAAGTGACTAGCAAAATTTTGCTTGTATTCATTTTCGCAACAAAATATATTCGCAGCAGAAGTTGAATAATTTTGTACCATACAATTTTTATGCCTGATTTCGACAATGCTGGAATTTCAGGACCTCCTTGTCTGACACACGTACCTTGACTTATCAGTATTCGAGAAAGTATTCAACAAAAATGTCAAGGGAACTTTTTTGGAATGAATCATACAGCTCAGATTACAATACCTTTGAGGAAAGGATCGGTAGTTTCTCTTAGTGTTTTTGCAAGGAAATTGGTGGCCTCGGCTCACGAGCATATACAGGATCAAAGCATGCAGTTTTGGTAATTTCCTTTCCAATAGGATTTTAAACTGGAAGCTTTTGATTAACATGTACCAGTACTGATTCTACACTGATTATTATTGGCGCGGAAAATATAATGTTTATACTTCATTGCGAAATACTCGCTTTGGGAAATTAGATAACTTTATCTGATCTTGAGGAACATTATACAAGAGAAGCATGACCCTGTGTTACTTCCAGTATTTTAGCTTCCATAATTAGTCATTTATGGCCTCAATTCATGCCTCATCGCTTAGCTTGTATTTCAGCAAATCACAAGTAAAACATATCATAAACCTTTTTTCCTTTCAACATTCAAGCATGTATCTAAGAACAGGTGGTTAGATAGTTCCTGTTGTTACCATGGTGACCACAAATCATACCGAGTACTTTTTCTGCCTCAGGACGTTCCAAGAAGTTCCATTAGGTATATTTAGAGGTAATACTAGTCAGTCGTTGATTATACACGGAGACGTTATTGCACAAGTTGGGCTGTTTACGCTATTGGCTAGTGTGTTGCATTTCCTCCTCAGGCCTTTGAAACAACCTGCATTTGTGCCACAGATCCTGGTTAGCCGATCTCATTTATCAATGCACATTTTTTCAACGCTAAATGTTTATTTATATGTTCTCATTTATGACTTAACAGGTTGGAATTGCTTTGGGACCTTCGGGATTGGGAGGAGATGAAGATATCCGAAAGACATTAAATCCGCCGGCAACTGTTATGGCTATGGACATTTATGCAGTTATAGGATTTGTGTTTTTTGCCTTTTTGGTAGGGATGAAGACGGATATATTCATAATCAA
>QZGG01001811.1:0-53443 GCA_006409495.1 Sedum album
TTCAAAGTGAAGCAAACTTGATTCGAACTTTCAAGTGAATGTTTAATCGTTGCGTTATGCTATATTACACTATTAGAAGTGATAATGAAGTGATTAGTCATACAATCGACTCATTTATCATGTTCGTAAAAGCTCTAAACACGAACTTTAGAGTACACTAGCACTTTGCTTCAAAGTGAAGCAAACTTGTATCGAACTTTCAAGTGAATGTTTAATCGTTATGTTATGCTATAATACACTATTATAAGTGATAATGAAGTGATTAGTCATACAATCGACTCATTTATCATGTTCGTAAAGCTCTAAACACGAACTTTAGAGTACACTAGCACTTTGCTTGAAAGTGAAGCAAACTTGTATCGAACTTTCAAGTGAATCGTTTAATCGTTGAGCTATGCTATATTACACTATTAGAAGTGATAATGAAGTGATTAGTCATACAATCGACTCATTTATCATGTTCGTAAAGGCTAAACACGAACTTTAGAGTACACTAGCACTTTGCTTCAAAGTGAAGCAAACTTGTATCGAACTTTCAAGTGAATGTTTAATCTTATGTTATGCTATAATTACACTTTATAAGTGATAATGAAGTGATTAGTCATACAATCGACTCATTTATCATGTTCGTAAAGCTCTAAACACGAACTTTAGAGTACACTAGCACTTTGTTCAAAGTGAAGCAAACTTGTATCGAACTTTCAAGTGAATGTTTAATGTTGAGTTATGCTATATTACACTATTAGAAGTGATAATGAAGTGATTAGTCATACAATCGACTCATTTATCATGTTCGTAAAGGCTTAAACACGAACTTTAGAGTACACTAGCACTTTGCTTCAAAGTGAAGCAAACTTGTATCGAACTTTCAAGTGAATGTTTAATGTTGAGTTATGCTATATTACACTATTAGAAGTGATAATGAAGTGATTAGTCATACAATCGACTCATTTATCATGTTCGTAAAGGCTCTAAACACGAACTTTAGAGTACACTAGCACTTTGCTTCAAAGTGAAGCAAACTTGTATCGAACTTTCAAGTGAATGTTTAATCGTTATGTTATGCTATATTACACTATTAGAAGTGATAATGAAGTGATTAGTCATACAATCGACTCATTTATCATGTTCGTAAAAGCTCTAAACACGAACTTTAGAGTACACTAGCACTTTGCTTCAAAGTGAAGCAAACTTGTATCGAACTTTCAAGTGAATGTTTAATCGTTGATATGCTATATTACACTATTAGAAGTGATAATGAAGTGATTAGTCATACAATCGACTCATTTATCATGTTCGTAAAGGCTCTAAACACGAACTTTAGAGTACACTAGCACTTTGCTTCAAAGTGAAGCAAACTTGTACGAACTTTCAAGTGAATTTAATCGTTGAGTTATGCATATTACACTATTATAAGTGATAATGAAGTGATTAGTCATACAATCGACTCATTTATCATGTTCGTAAAGGCTCTAAACACGAACTTTAGAGTACACTAGCACTTTGCTTCAAAGTGAAGCAAACTTGTATCGAACTTTCAAGTGAATGTTTAATCGTTAGTTATGCTATATTACACTATTATAAGTGATAATGAAGTGATTAGTCATACAATCGACTCATTTATCATGTTCGTAAAGCCTAAACACGAACTTTAGAGTACACTAGCACTTTGTTCAAAGTGAAGCAAACTTGTATCGAACTTTCAAGTGAATGTTTAATCATTGAGCTATGCTATATTACACTATTAGAAGTGATAATGAAGTGATTAGTCATACAATCGACTCATTTATCATGTTCGTAAAGGCTCTAAACACGAACTTTAGAGTACACTAGCACTTTGCTTCAAAGTGAAGCAAACTTGTATCGAACTTTCAAGTGAATGTTTAATCATTATGTTATGCTATAATACACTATTATAAGTGATAATGAAGTGATTAGTCATACAATCGACTCATTTATCATGTTCGTAAAAGCTCTAAACACGAACTTTAGAGTACACTAGCACTTTGCTTCAAAGTGAAGCAAACTTGTATCGAACTTTCAAGTGAATGTTTAATCATTTAGTTATGCTATATTACACTATTAGAAGTGATAATGAAGTGATTAGTCATACAATCGACTCATTTATCATGTTCGTAAAGCTCTAAACACGAACTTTAGAGTACACTAGCACTTTGCTTCAAAGTGAAGCAAACTTGTATTCGAACTTTCAAGTGAATGTTTAATTTTTATTATGCTATATTACACTATTAGAAGTGATAATGAAGTGATTAGTCATACAATCGACTCATTTATCATGTTCGTAAAGGCTCTAAACACGAACTTTAGAGTACACTAGCACTTTGCTTCAAAGTGAAGCAAACTTGTATCGAACTTTCAAGTGAATGTTTAATCGTTATTTATGCTATAATACACTATTAAGTGATAATGAAGTGATTAGTCATACAATCGACTCATTTATCATGTTCGTAAAGGCTCTAAACACGAACTTTAGAGTACACTAGCACTTTGCTTCAAAGTGAAGAAACTTGTATCGAACTTTCAAGTGAATTTAATCATGATTATGCTATATTACACTATTAGAAGTGATAATGAAGTGATTAGTCATACAATCGACTCATTTATCATGTTCGTAAAGGCTTTAAACACGAACTTTAGAGTACACTAGCACTTTGTTCAAAGTGAAGCAAACTTGATTCGAACTTTCAAGTGAATGTTTAATCGTTGAGTTATGCTATATTACACTATTAGAAGTGATAATGAAGTGATTAGTCATACAATCGACTCATTTATCATGTTCGTAAAGGCTCTAAACACAAACTTTAGAGTACACTAGCACTTTGCTTCAAAGTGAAGCAAACTTGATTTCAAGTGAATGTTTAATCATTGAGTTATGCTATATTACACTATTAGAAGTGATAATGAAGTGATTAGTCATACAATCGACTCATTTATCATGTTCGTAAAGGCTCTAAACACGAACTTTAGAGTACACTAGCACTTTGCTTCAAAGTGAAGCAAACTTTATCGAACATTCAAGTGAATGTTTAATCGTTATGTTATGCTATAATACACTATTATAAGTGATAATGAAGTGATTAGTCATACAATCGACTCATTTATCATGTTCGTAAAATCTCTAAACACGAACTTTAGAGTACACTAGCACTTTGGTTAAAAGTGAAGCAAACTTGTATCGAACTTTCAAGTGAATCGTTTAATTGTTGAGCTATGCTATATTACACTATTAGAAGTGATAATGAAGCTATTAGTCATACAATCGACTCATTTATCATGTTCGTAAAGGCTCTAAACACGAACTTTAGAGTACAGTAGCACTTTGCTTCAAAGTGAAGCAAACTTGTATCGAACATTCAAGTGAATGTTTAATCGTTATGTTATGCTATAATACACTATTATAAGTGATAATGAAGTGATTAGTCATACAATCGACTCATTTATTATGTTCGTAAAGCTCTAAACACGAACTTTAGAACACTAGCACTTTGGTTAAAAGTGAAGAAACTTGTATCGAACTTTCAAGTGAATCGTTTAATCTTTTAGCTATGCTATATTACACAATTAGAAGTGATAATGAAGTGATTAGTCATACAATGGACTCATTTATCATGTTCGTAAAGGTTTTAAACACGAACTTTAGAGTACACTAGTACTTTGCTTCAAAGTGAAGCAAACTTGATTCGAACTTTCAAGTGAATGTTTAATCGTTGAGTTATGCTATATTACACTATTAGAAGTGATAATGAAGTGATTAGTCATTCAATCGACTCATTTGTCATGTTCGTAAAGGCTCTAAATACGAACTTTAGAGTACACTAGCACTTTGCTTCAAAGTGAAGCAAACTTGTATCGAATTTTCAATTGAATCGTTTAATCGTTGAGCTATGCTATATTACACTATTAGAAGTGATAATGAAGTGATTACTCATACAATCGACTCATTTACCACTTCTTGCGTGCTCTGCATATGGAGCCGTGGTTCGACAAGCACACCGTGGTACATGCTGAGTTTTTGACGCGCCAGGAGATGCGCTTATACAATGGAATCAAGGTTCGCACGGATAGAACCGCGTACTGGAGCTACAGGCCCGGTTTAGAGAATGCCAGGCTTGCGCCAGATGTTGTAGCGCCAGATGTTGTAGCGCCAGAGCCAGTCGCGCCCAGAAGAAGCAGGTGCAAGTCCGAGCGTGCACGAGCAGAGTCCAGCGCACAAGGTAGTGGCGCACAAATTCAGATTGATGAACGCTGGGTGGTCATCGCCAAGCGGGTGATGGAGTACATGGCGCCACAGGGTGCCAACCTGAACCTGACACCGCCCAGAGGATGGCGTGTTGGAGACCCGATTCCTCAGGGGTATGCGCTGTAGACCGAAGATCTGATAGAAGAACACTCCCGGTCGTTTTCAACTTCATTTAAAATATTTTGTGATCGGTATAATGAACTTTTGCGGCGGCTGAATGTTTAAGCTTATCTGTTATTTTAAAACACTTGTATTTTGACTTGGCGTTATATTTTGATCGGTGTTTTAATTTAATCGGTGTTTGAATTATTTGGTGATGACTATATTCTAAGCGGTGTTTGACCATGTGCAATACTCGGTGCAAAATTTTTATATGCATGCTACTGCCTTCTTTATTACTTGTGCATGACGTGAGGACACGTTTTTGTTTAAGTGTGGGGGGGTAGTACATCTATCTTAGGAGTAGTTTAATTTAAATTTTTTGTTTTTTTAGTCTAGACTAGTTAAATGTGAAATCTCATGAGGTATTGTGCGCGAGAAACAGTGGCATGCGCGACCTGTGTGCGTTACTCGCGCATCTGCGTAATTTGTGCATATTTGACATATTCTGATTTTTTTTGTTAATTTTTTCGAACTTTGTGTGTTCTCTTAAGTGAATAAAGAGGGATGTGGAGCTGATAGAAACATCCTAGAGAAGCGGTTGTATGGTTATGAGTGGTCGTGGAGGTTGGTACTTCGCGATCAAAGGAAAAAGAGCAAGCTCAATCATGCAGATGTCGAAGACGAAACCCTAATGGCGTGACGAGACGGGAAAACAGACCGTCTTCGTGGAAGTTGGTTGCTCAGGAAGGGGCGCGCGGTTGCAAACGCGTGGCCTGACTTGCCGCAACTGATCAGAAGCGAGAGCGGGGCGTGGTTCCATAGCTGCTATCCAAAGGCTATGATTGGAAACCGTTCTAGGGAATAAATCAAGATCCAGACCAGAAAAGATTCAATTCAAAGTTAAAGCTCAAAAGGCCAAAACAATGAAAAGAAGAAATTGTGCAACAAAGTGTTTATCAAACTGTCCGAGGAAAACAATTAGTGAAGCGTCAAAGACGTAAGCTCAAAAACCCTAAGGACGCGAATCAATCACGTACCAGAAAAAGCAAACACGAATAACCATACAATTGCGAGTCAAGAAGAATTTGGTGATCGGTGCTTAAAAAGGACTATCTCCCTATCATCCGAATTAGAATGCATTCCACAAGAGAGGTAAAACAAAGTTCAAATTAATTACTTATATCAGTTTTATGTTGTATAGTCACAGTTGCGCAGGTTATGTGAGTGGCGCAGGCATGTGGCGCAGTAAGTCCAGTAATCACGCGTACATTACACAAGAGGTAAGGAAGCCACATTGTTCAGGGACGAACAAGAGTAAGTGTGGGGGATTTGATAGAGCACTTTTGTATGCTATTTTAGGTCCTTTACACTGCTTATAATTCTAACATATTTAGTATAAGATTACGCTTTTGGTGTAGTTTTGTATCTCAAGTTTAACAGAAGAGTTAGAACAAAAGTGCAACAAGAAGGCCGAATCTCGGAACAAAAGATAACAAAGTGACAAGAGCCAAAACCAAAAGCGCGCGACCAGTGTGGCGCGCGAGTATGTGTCGCGCAGAGCAGAGCAAAATGATGACATCAGCAATCAGCGAAATATCCGAAGCGATGACGTCATCACGCGCAATGAATATTTCTAAGTTCGGTTTTTGGAAATCAAGTTATTCCCAAAGCTGATTTTTAGAGATGAAGATGATTTCCTACAGATTTTCTTGCCTAATTATTCGTGGAAACCCTAGGAGGCAAGAGTATAAATACAAAGCTTCAAGGAAGTCACAGAGGGGCGTAGAGAGGCGACCTAGAGCAGGAATTGAAGATAGAATTGTAGGACTGCCGGCGCAAGACTGGGACGCGCACTGACGACGCGAGCAACAGGCTATTAGTTTCAATACTTGTTGTTTATCATATAAATCTTGAGATGAATATGTTCAGCATGTCTAGCTAACTGTTTGAATTCAGTTTAGACTTTAAGCTATGAATAATATGTTTTGAGGTTTTATTCTTAATGCATGACCTGTTTAGTATTATTACTCCGAGCATACTTGCATGATAACTAGTTTAGATAGTTAGGCGAAGCCTTTACCCGCAGCCCTAATTATGACTCTATTATCTAACGTTAAACTATCAGAGGTACGTTACAGTGAATGATAGGAGTAGCACTAGAATAGTTAATCCCTACCTTTACCGGATTCGTGGTTAATTAGACTAGGTTGTAGTAATATCATATTGACCTTTACCGGAATATATGTGTAAGTTATTAAGCCTTTACCGGACCTTAGCTTGCGTGAACAATTAGTCATGGATCCTTAGAAAAACCCGTGATAAACATAGAAGTTCATAGTGATAAGTCTAAGCTGAGCTCATCTCTCATTTATAGTTTACACTCGTATTGTATTCAGTGCGCCAGTGGTACTCACGCATCTGTTTTCTTTTCTTTACTTGTTTAAACTCACACAACCCCAATCTTTAGTTGTAGATAAAAGACGACTTCTCGCCGTTCCCTGTGGATTTGACCCCTGACTTACCTAGACTATACTAAGGAGGAGAGGGACAAATTTGCAGCACTCAACGACATGCTCGTCACTAGTCACATACTTCCATAAACTACACACGTCACCAATTACAAGACAAAGAGCAAAGAAGATAAGAGAAGCTCTAAATGGGCTCATTCAAGAAGTATGGGCTGATTCTCAAGCAACCCAAAAGGAATCAAGTAAAAATCTGAATTTTTGCATCTCATAAAGATGGATTGAGATGTCATCAACAAGAAGCCATCAATAAGAAGCCTTGAATAAGACCTTTGAACATCAAGAAGATAGGATCAAAAAAAGTAGTCAAGGGTCACTTAGTTATTATGAGTAATGAGTTGTTTTTGTCTTTAAGGTAGTAGCTCTTTGAACTACTTGTATATCCCTATAAAAGGGAGGTTGAACTTTCACTTCAATCATCAATGAAATTTTATACTAAGTGTTTTCTTTGTTTTTGATTGAACTTTCTGAATTTCTCAAGGTTAAACTTGTGGCATTCAAATCCAAACTTATCACCATTTTTGGTGTGGCGTTTGAAATCCTAAGTTCTTAGTTTCTCATTGTGCTAACCTTTGCGTTAAGGTGAGGGGTTAAGGCTCACACTTTGAAGTTGTGGTTTCTCATCACATAAGGTGAGGGGTCATTGCTCAACAAACTTGTTGTTGCTGAATTTTCGGTTAACATCCGACATAAGACTACGGTTTCCATCACATTAGAAGGTGGGGTTCGTATCAGTTTGGTAATCAGAGCCTTGTTTCAAACTAAGTTTGACTATCCTTTTTTTCAACTTACAAAACTCTCCACCTCTCATTCTTCTATTTTTGTTATTCCTTATCGTAAAAAAATCTGCCAAAAAATATATAAAAAGCCAAAAAAAAGAAGGAAAAAATCAGCAAAAAATCAGCAAAAAAAGGCAGCAAAAAAGAGTATCTATTTGAGAGAATACAAAAAAAACCTTTACATTTCCATTTATCTAACATTCCTACCTTCTTATCTTCATACCCACTTCAATTCTTTGTCAACTATTTGATATGTTTGGTATCTAGTCAATTGGATATCTACTTGATTTAATCTAGATTTCCTTGAGTTTGATTTAGAACATGCGAAAAATACATTGAGTGGGAAAGTGCAAGTTTGAATATCAAAATATATTTTTTGAGTGTATACACGAGTGGAGTTCCATCATATTTGAGTGAAACAAGTGAGTGAGTGCTTTGTGAGGTCCTAACTTCAACTTTTACAATAATGGAAAATAATCAAGGAGATGAAGATGTTCCACAACAACTTCCAAATCTTCAATTGCAAGCATTGTTGGGTGAGATGAGGCGTATGTTGAGGGCTGAAATCGAGCCTATTCGTGAAAGGTTAGATCAAGTGGAGGCAAATGGTCCAAGGCAGCAAAATTTCAATCAAAACCGGCAACGTGGTAGACATGTTGATGAGGACTTGGATGAACATGATAAGGGGGAGAGAAGGCCTAAGGTGGATAATGACTTGGGAAGCATTAAGATCTAAATACCGCCTTTTCATGGGAAGAATGATCCAGAGGCATACTTGGAGTGGGAGACAAAGATTGAGATGGTGTTTGGGTGTCACAACTATTTGCAGGTAAAAAAAGTTAAGTTAGCAGCAGTTGAGTTTACTGATTATGCTATTATTTGGTGGGATCAGTTGCTAGCCAATAGGAGACGCAATAGTGAAGCACCTATAGAAATATGGGATGAGATGAAAGCGCTTATGCGAAAGCGTTTTATGCCAAGCCACTACTACCGTAGTCTCTACCAAAAGTTGCAGCGACTAACTCAAGGAAACAAGAGTGTAGATGAGTACTTCAAGGACATGGAAGTTGCTATGATTCGTGCAAACATTGAGGAGGATGAAGAGGCTACCGTGGCAAGGTTTTTGCACGGGCTGAATCGTGAGATCGCTGATGTTGTAGAGCTGCACTATGTAGAGTTGTCAGATATGGTACATAATCCATTAAGGTGGAGGAACAACTAAAGCGGAGGAGTTTGTCAAGACGAGGACAGCCGATGGGGATGACTAACTCATCGAAGTCATATTCAAAGAAAGCGGAGCAGCCACCATACGAACCTAAATTTGAAGTTTCAAAGATGTTAAACCCATTGCAACATCTTCTTCAGGCAACCACAATGCTTCTTCATCTAAAACACGTGATATTAAGTGTTTTAAATGTCAGGGAAGGGGACATATTGCTAGTCAATATGTTAACAAAAGAGCAATGGTCATCAATGCATTTGGAGAGTTCGAGTCAGATGATGAGGAGGGTGAAAGTGCTGATATGCTTCCATTGGAATATGATGATGAGGATGAGCAAAACACTGTTGTTGGTGACTTGCTTGTGGCAAGACGGATTCTTAATATCCAAATAAAGGAGGAAGACACATGCCAAAGAGAGAACTTGTTCCATAGAAGGTGCATGGTGAATGGTAAAGTGTGCAGCATCATTGTTGATGGGGGAAGTTGCAAAAACGTAGCTAGCACTTACTTGGTGGGGAAGTTGAGGTTGAAGACTACAAAGCACCACCGACCATACCGGCTGCGTTGGCTTAACGATTGCGGAGATGTTAGAGTTGTCAGCCAAGTAAAGGTACCATTTACTGTTGGAAAGTATGAAGATAAAGTATTGTGTGATGTGGTTCCAGCAAGCTTGTCATATTTTGCTAGGGAGGCCTTGGCAATATGATCGAAATGTCACGCTTGATGAAATGCTTTGAAATCATTGTTGTTTACTTCCAAATACTTTATTTAACGAGCAAGTAATGTAGACGAATTCCTAAAAAACCCCTTTTAACCAACTAGAAACGAAGAATTTGCATGAGTATTTAAGTTTGACACGCATTCCTCTACTCATTTACGAACACGAAATCTCATGAAATGCTTTCAAATCATTTTTATTTACTTCCAAACCCTTTTCTGAACGAGTAAGTAATGTAGATGAATTCCTAAGAACCCCCTTTTAACCAACAACGTGACTAGAAACGAAAAATTTGTGTGAGTATTTGGGTTTTCACTCATTCTTCTACTCGTTTACATACTCAGAATCTCATGAAATGCTTCAAATAATTGTTCTTTACTTCCAAAGACTTTGCTTAACGAGCATGTAATTTAGATAAATTCCTTAGGAACCCCTTTTTAACCAACAAAATGACTAGAAACAAAGAATTTGCATGAGACACGCAGTCTTCTACTCAATTACATACTCGGAATCTCATTAAATGCTTTTAAATCATTGTTGTTCACTTCAAAAGAATTTTGTTAACGAGCAAGCAATATAGAAGAATTCCTAAGAAACCTCTTCTAACCCACAAAGTAACTAGAAACGAAGAATTTGTATGAGTATTTGGGTTTGTCTCGCATTCTTCTACTTATTACATACTCAGAATCTCATGAAATGCTTTCAAATCTTTGTTCTTTTCTTCCAAAGACTTTTCTTTACAAGCAAGTAATGTAGAGGAATCCTAATAAACCCCTTGTAACTAACAAAGTGACTAGAAACGAAGAATTTGCATGAGTATTTAAGTTTGTTACGCATTCTTCTTCTCATTTACATACTCGAAATCTCATGAAATGCTCTCAAATAATTTACTACAACAAAAAGTAGTAAAATCTACAAAATAATATCAACCGATTTTATATTGTTGTTTTAAGGGTTGAGATCATGTGAGACATAATATATATATAAGATGAGAGAACAAAATCTGGGCCATTGATTTTGATAAATCGACGGTTGTGATTAAAGTTGAGTTTTAATTAAATTAGGCGATTGGATTTGCGAAAAACACGGGGCGGTTGGATTTGACGGTTATTTTACTTTAAATCTCAACGGTTAGATTATAATTAATGAACGATCAAGATTATGTCCTACCGTCTTATGAAAATTTAATCGTCCTCCTAAAACTTTACCCGTTGTTTTAATATATAATGCCAACAAATATTTGTTGTAACTATTTCCGTTGAAAGTAGAATGTTATTTGCAACGAATATATGTTTTAGTAAAAGTTGTTGATTATAGTCAGCAAATATTCAACGGAAATTACGTTAGTAGTAAAAGCTGTAGATATAATATTTTAAAGGGTAAATTCCAAAAAACCACCCGTATAATAGGCATAATTACAGAAAACCACCCCTCCAAAACGTATTTACAAAAAACCACCTCTATAAATAGCTCCGTTAGCATTTCACCACCTCGTTACTATTCCGTTACTATTCCGTTACATAAATTATTAAAAAAACTAAAATATTATAATAAATTTAAATAAATTAATTCTTTTAAAATAAATTAAATTAAATTTCAGTATATTTAATTAAAATTCATAGTATTTAATTTAAGAATCATTTAAGTATATTTAATAAGAAAAAATTTATAAAAAAATTGAAACAATTCAAATATTATACTTTTAATTTAATAACTTAGAAAAAAATCAAATATTATACTTATGAAATTATTAATATTAAAAATATATTCATCATTAGTTCATGAAATGATGTAATTAATGCGTTATTTCTTAAATCAAAATATTCAAATCATATGATTTATGAAATTATATTATGTTTCATCAAATTTGTGTATTATTTCATAAATTATATAATATAAATATTTTGGTTCATGAAATAGTGTATTATGGTTCATGAACTTTAAATTTGTTATATCCTGAAATAATATTTAATATCATAAATTCATGAAATAATATAATATATTTCATGAAATATAATTTTAGGGTTTAGGGATTAAATTTAAAAGTCAATAGAGTATATAATTTTGAAATAATTAATATACGATTACATGTTTTTGATAGGTATTACATGTTTTTATTGATAGCGATTACATTTTTGAATAGATCCTATATTATGTTGCATAAATGATTCTTAAATTAAATGATTCTTAAATAAATCCTTCAATTTTTTATAAATTTTTTCCTATTAAATATACATAAATGATTCTTAAATTAAATACTATGAATTTTAATTAAATATACTGAAATTTAATTTAATTTAATTTAATCTAATTTATTTTTAAAAATAAATTTATTATTATATGTTTAATTTTTTTAATAATTTATGTAACGGAATAGTAGCGAGGTGGTGAAATGCTAACGGAGCTATTTATAGAGGTGGTTTTTTGTAAATATGTTTTGGAGGGGTGGTTTTCATGTAATTATGCCTAGTATACGGGTGGTTTTCTGGAACTTACCCTATTTTAAATTTTAATTCCATATAAGTTTAATATTTGAGTATCAACGAATATTGTAGGGACTATTTCCGTTGACAATAATCTTTTAAATTCAACAAATTTTTGTTATAATTAACGTCGTTAATTATAAAATGATGAAAATAAATACACAAAATCAATACCACATAATTAATGAGATTCATGTATCAAAATAAAGAAAAGAAATAATTTTGTTGCAAATATTACTTTTATGTTTAATTTTTTTATCATACTAAAATTCTCAATATGCAATTATAATAATTAGGCAACAACAAAAAATTTGGGGTGATGTATTTTTCTTAAAAAAAACTATCCATAAACCTAGCCTTTATTAAGCGCCATATTATCGTATTTACATATTCATATTTCATTATCTTGTTTTAAGCACGTAAATTATTCATTTATGTAAAAAATACCAAAATTATATTCCTTAATATCTCAAATAATAATGCACTTATTTTTAATGTCATATAAACAGTAAAATTTGACTGAACCTAAAACAACCATCAAATCAGATATTTTATTTTATTAATAGGATTTCAAAATATAAACATTAGGGACTACGGTCAGCATCGACTTTCTTTTCTTCAACTCCAACAATCAAGTAAGCTAGGTTGCAATACAAATTAGAAATCAATGTATGAACTTCAATCCGAAATTATCCTATTACTTGATTCTTAAGCGTGTAAATCTTATTTCAATTCACAATCGTGCACAAATATTTACGTCTCTTGATGATAAACCTTGTTTCTTGAGCTGCATCTTCTAGTTTTTTGATGAGTTGATTCTAAACACCACTGAAGTGTACATAAAGTGAATTTTACGAATTATAGTTAATACTAACATTTTGAATTGCGGCATATATTGTAAGCATATTACATGTTTGATAAAAATCTAAAAGAAAACTTGGTCCTATTTTATCTTTTGAATAATGGTTAGAGTGAATGCAAGTTTTGTGTCCATATGTGTACTTAAAAAAGTCAACTCAACATATTTTTTATTTCAATTATTATTATGTAAAAAGTGTCTAAATACGAATTTTTATATTGAGTCAATTAATTTTTAGCCGATTAGTTTGAAGAATTATATCTCTATTCTTCCTACCATTTATTGAGAAATATTTATTTGTAACTACTATGGTTTTACTTTCGTTCTTGATTTGTAGATGTCTTCAGATCGTGGGTGGATGTATTAAAGACTCACGGTTATCAGAACGGGTCTGACACAAGAATTCAGAATAGGGTTGCTGAATTTTTAAATTTTGCATCAAACAAATGATCCATGGATTATAGCAACCTGATTAGATGTCCTTGCTGGAAGTGTAAGAACTTAGTTTGGAAAATTCTTGATGAAGTCGAATATCTATATCGATATGGATTTTAGAGGGGTATCGTGTATGGAATCTTCATGGTGAAGAGTATGAAGATACGAAAACAATTCAAGAAGAAAGGGGTCAAAATAAGTACCTGATAAAGAGAACATTTACGATTCAGTTGAAATGCTGATGGATGCTATGGGTATGCTATCTGTAGTTGTGAAGGATTCAAGCAGCTAGACGAAGATGATTAACCACATGGGAGTGCTGCTCGATTTTATAAGTTACTTCAAGATGCCACAAAGCCGCTTCGCCCGACAAACACAAAATTTACAACACTTAGCTTTGTAACAAAGCTTCTCCATTTAAAAAATAAGTATGGATGTTTGAGAAAGGGTTTGATGAGCTCCTTGAGCTGATTGGAAATATTCTGCCAGATGATCACACACTACCGAAAAGCTATTATGAGGTAAGAAAAATGGTGAAAGACTTTAATTTGGGATATCAAAAGATAGATGCTTGTGAAAATGATTGTATGTTATTTTATGGAGCACGTAATGATAAGTTGCGGTGTGATATTTGTGGTTTAAATCGCTAACAGGATAAAAGAAAAAAGGACATGAAAAAGATTCCTCGGAAGATTCTTCGTTATTTTCCTCTAATTCCTCGACTGCAAAAGTTATTCATGTCATCTCATACAGTGGAGCATATGAAGTGTTATAAATTACGTAATACGAAGCAAGGGGAGCTGACTCATCCATCCGACAGAGAGGAATGGGTAATTTTTATTTAGCACATCCTTCTTTTGCAAAGGAAATTGGGAATGTCCGACTCTGTCTTGCTACAGATGGATTTTGTCCCTTTAATAATGGATATTCGAAACAATATTTTGTGTGGCCGGTGATAATTGTAGTATACAATTTACCTCCTTCAATGTGTATGAAGGATCCCTATATGTTAATGACACTACTCATTCATGGGGGAAAAAGTCTAACAAAAGACATCAATATTTATTTAAGACCACTAATCGATGAATTAAAGACATTGTGGGTGGATCAATGTAAATTTCAAGCCATGAAATCTCATGATTGTCATGTTTTTTTATAAAAGTTGATGCCTATTGCATTTCGGGAGCTTCTACCGTGAGATCTTGTAGATAATCTTCCAGGAATTTCTAACTTTTTTGAAATATATCATCAACAGTGCTAAAACTAGAAGACTTGGATGCATTAGACAAGGATATTGTAAAATCATGTGTAAGCTTGAGACTAATTTGGTCATCCGACGCGCTTGGAGCTTATTGAGGCTGTCTATACACATAAAGACTCACAAACTTTTACTTCTGAAGAAGCAAAAGAAATTGCAGTAAGTTAACAACTTGTTGAATTTGTTTGATATTTTTCATTTAAATCTTTATTTGTTTACTTAGTGTACTGTCTTTTACTTTTAGTTTCATTATTTGATCATTTAGGTCATTTTGGATACTATCTGCTAACCTCTATTGTTGTAGAACAGGGTCCGTTTTTTAATCAAGAGGCATTAGTTAATTAAAATTGTGGTTTGTTATTATTTTTGAATCCGAGACATTATTTATGATGTTTATTCGGCCCTTTGGTTTTGGTTTCATGACTTGATCACATATGAGATCATTTTGGTACTACTCGGTAGTTTGTAATGTTTCGGATAAATGCTATTATTGAATCATTAGATATTTTTATTCAAAATGATTCTACATTCAGAAATATATGTATTTTTTTTGGAGTTTACATCCCATTTTATAGAGTTTATAATAGTAAGTTCATTTACTTTTGCAGGATCGGTGCCAATTTTTTTTAGATGAGCAGCTATCAACATTAGACGAACAACGAAACGAACCAGTTGAGTGGTGGATTGAAGCCGTTCGACCAGTTAAAAAGAACCGAATTTTTGGCGTGCCACGCATTCCCGTGAACGAGTTATTAAGAGGTTCTCATTGTGAAAATTACGCATCAAAGATGCCAACTCAACCTATTTGCGGTGGTGTCTTTCGGATGATCTATTTTTTAAAGTTATGAATGAAACCTTCCAAAGTGCTCGTATAAATGCATTGTGCAAAGAAGTGGCGGCCTCTAGTGCACAGTACAAAGTTTGGCTGAAGATGTTGTTGCTAGGGAATGTATTTCAAACCTAACAAATGGCTCTTTGAAAGAAAAAAAGAAGAAGTTGTTCGTCTCGTAATTACTACATTGAAGAGCGTATACTCAACAATTCACAATTCTCTTAGGGTACTAACTTTTTTTGACAAGAGATGCATGGAATGAAAACTTCTTTTGGTCATATTTGTTTATAATTATTTCTTCTTTTATATTTTAGGAAAAAAATGATGGGAAAGGAAATGATGCACGTTCCGATGAAAGTGTCCCTCCTGCAACATGACTAGCTAAAAATTACTCTTAAAAAAATTTATGTTGTAGATATGTTTATTGATTTTATATTTTCTGCATTTTATGTTGCAAACAAATATATCATTTGCTTTTATTGATGAATATAATAATTTTTAGCAATAATGACATTTTAAATTAAAAAATCATCAAATAGTACTAACGGAATTATTGTGAAAAATAATAATATAATTCGTAGGAATTAAAAAGGTCAAAATAGTAATAATGTCTTTCAAAAATTATAATCAACAATGTGTAAAACCTACGACATGTTTGTCGATTCTATATTTATGTAAATTGTGGAAAATTAATAAAATCAACGGCTTGTTGTCGTCAGTAACTTATTAATATACAAATTATTTTCTAACTTCTAAGAACATTAGTTGTTGGGATTTCTTTAACTATTGTGCCTAGAGGAGGCAGAATGATATATTTAATCATTTGAGTAATACATTTTAATGATTCAAATCTTATATTTTGTTGAAAGTTTAGGAATCTCACTTTGATTTCAAACCGATATATTTAGAATCAGATGTTCAAATTGCTCTTAAACCCCCTAAGCCACTTGAGGTATGGGTGAAGGAGGACTCAAAGATTTATTTGAATAGAGCTTTAATTTTGAACATTCCTAATGTAGGTTAAATGTAAGTTTGATTACCGCTTTAAGATAAGGCTACAAAAAAACTGTTGAAAAGCAATCTTTTAGATTTTTTTGTCTTAACTTGTAGTTCGAACCGGTTGAACCCGCACCCATTAATCAACGACTTATTAGTTAATATATACAACACTGATTTGATTTGTTGAAATGGTGAATCCATCAGACAATTTTGGCGTGATTATATATGTTGGAGGTAGTCCGATAATGACGATAATTTACTTGATACCCCAAATATAGACATCCATTTCTAGATTGGAAACTGTTTGTCCTACCTAGGAAAAGATGGATTTTTTCAATCATGGCAAGAAAAGAAGAGTAAATTTTGGCAGAATTCGATTGAGGCAAATTAGCCATGGTGGAGTCCTTCCCCGAGGTTTCGGTTTATCATTGAGGATATCTTTTTGTTTGAGGATTTTTTGATTTAGATTGAATTGTTTGTGTTTGAGGATATCTTTTTATCGGTTTGATCAGAGAAGTTGAAATTGGTTACAAGTTTTGTGGGTGTAAACAAACTGGGGATGTCAACCCAAAGCAATGTCTAACAATACAAATAATGTGATCGATAAAACACAACAGATTATTGACTCGCCTGTTTCACCCCCATCTGATCCAGTGGTTGCTGCTCCTCCACCAACGCCAGTCTCCCCACCTCCACCACCCCCACATGTTTCATCTCCACCCCCACCATTGCCATCACCTACACCCAAATCCCCACCCCCTTCACCCCCGCTATCTCCGCCGCTTCCACCACCTTCTTCACCCCCTCCTAGTCCTTTACCTCTTCAGTCTCCACCACCCACACCTATTGAGCCTAAACCCTCACCCCCAACAAATGTGGAGCCTCAGCCGTCAACGCCACAGCCAGTTATTACTTGGTCTCCTCCACCTCCTACGGTAGTACAACATCTTCCACCTCCAGCAGCATTAGACTCCCCTCCATCTCCCACCAACGTACCAGTCCCAGTACCCTCGACCCAACCTTTGCTCCCAGCTCCCCCTGTTGCACAGCCACCCTCATCTGATCCGACGTTAAGTCCTTCACAGATCATATCACCTTCCTCCCCAACTACAAATGGATCTGGAGTATCCTCTCCAGCTAGTTCTCTGTCAAATAACAATGCAACAACATCCACTGCGGCGCTCCATGAGGCTAAAAATTTAGGGCTGAAAACTGGCCTGATTGTTGGTGGGAGCATTGGCGGAGTAATGATTGTGTTGTTAGTTGTGATATTCTTCCTCTCAAGCCGTAAGAACAAGAAGAGAAAATCAGATATGCATAACACCCAATACATGCCACCACCGCATAATTTTACCATTGAGTCAGGTATTTTTTCTAAGTTTCCTTTCGAAGCATGAACTTGTGTGCTCATACTACTGTGTCCTGGTACTCCCGTAAACAATTTGTCATATTTTATGTAGATGGTTATGTATATGGACATCCACATTCAAGGGTGCACACCAACTATGTAACACAGCCGGGGCAATCCACTAGTGTTTTAGTGAACAACTATGACAGTCAAGCAGCGCAACAACATCAAACAGAAACAGCAGACATGAACCATATTGGCACTCCAAAGAGTTTTTATACTTATGAAGAAGTGACGGAGATGACCAATGGATTCATGCGTGAAAATATATTAGGCCAGGGCGGATTTGGAGCTGTTTACAAGGGTTGGTTACCTGATGGGAGGCTCGTGGCAGTCAAACAACTTAAAGCAGGAAGCGGTCAGGGTGAGCGTGAATTTAGAGCTGAAGTTGAGATTATTAGTCGTGTTCATCATCGGCATCTAGTGTCTTTGGTGGGTTATTGCATATCTGAAAATCAAAGATTGCTCATTTATGAATTTGTGTCAAACAAAACTCTGGAACATCATTTGCACGGTAAGGTGTTTTAATTATACATCTTTGTTTTCTTTTCCAACTTAGCATTTAAATGAGATTTCAAAACTTCATATATATTTGTCAGGTAACGAAATGCCTGTATTGGAATGGACCAAGAGGATGAAAATCGCATTAGGGGCAGCTCGTGGTTTGGCATATTTGCATGAAGACTGTAAATATTCATAAATATTTTCTTCAATTCTCTAGACAAATTGAGATCAGTTTTTATATTTTAACAAATTTTTTACTTGCCATATTCTTATTAATTTTCAGGTCATCCGAAGATTATCCACAGGGACATAAAGTCTGCAAACATTTTACTCGATGACTCGTTTGAGGCACAGGTATTTCAACGGTTGGGGTATATTGTACAATGATTGTTTCTTATCTCCTGTTTGAATTGCTCTTATTTTCTTATATTGCTCAGGTAGCAGATTTTGGACTTGCCAAATTAACAGATGATAATAACACTCATGTGTCAACTCGGGTGATGGGAACTTTCGGGTACATCTGAAATTTTAATGATCAAGTATTAGAAGCTTCATATCCTACACATCTCCGACTTTTATGTCTTTCGTAGAAAACTTTATGGCCTTACGTCATAGCAATAACCTGGGATCTCTTGACAATCCTTTAATAATTGTGTTTCAGGTACATGGCACCTGAATATGCAACAAGCGGTAAACTTACTGACAGATCCGATGTCTTCTCGTTTGGAGTAGTGCTTCTAGAGCTCATTACTGGGCGTAAACCCGTTGACCCAACTCAGCCATTTGGAGATGAAAGTTTGGTCGAGTGGGTATGGTTACTTGATATATATGAACTACCTGACTTAGAATCTAAGGGAGTGAGAAAATATATGAAGTTTCCTCTCTTGATTAGGCTAGACCGCGTCTCGTTGCAGCTCTTGAGACTGGAGATATTAGTGACCTGGTTGATCGGAGATTGGAGAATCACTTTGTACATCCACAACTGCTTGGAATGATCGAGGCAGCTGCTGCGTGTGTTAGACACTCTGCTCCGAAGCGTCCACGTATGATGCAGGTACACAATTTGCAGTTTTTCTAGGAAATGTGATTGAAAAAGCACACAGAAGGAGATACGACTGATAAACATATCATTTTCCCTTTTCAGGTTGTTCGAGCACTTGACTGTGAAAATGATCTCAACGATCTCTCTAATGGAGTGAAATATGGTGAGAGCACTGTTTATGACTCAAGCAAGTACAGTAAAGATATTTCAAACTTCAGAAGAATGGCCTTTGGAAGCGAGGATGGGTCCGACATTGAAATGTACAGCGATGAATACACCTCCAGAGAAGTAGCTAATGGGCACCATGGTGTATGGACATCTCCTGGGGATTCTTGTGAGTCAACTAGATCCAATGAATCAGAAACTCGAGCTATTAATTTACCATCGCGAAAGAATGATACATGACATGCGATTGTTTGCAGCTCCACGTCTAATCAATATGTTTGGGGAACACATCTCTTAAACAAAATGACTATGCAAGTGGCAGAATATTAGAAAACATAAACAGAGTTTGTATCATGTGGAACCCCCTCCTTTTCATGGATTCATAGATCCCCTTTGCAGCTGTTGATTGCATTTTCTGTTTGCATTTTGGACGTACCAGATTGTGCATTGACTGTGTTCGTATATGTTGTGTATAACGTTATTATCCTATTAGCTACTAGACCATATGTTGTGATCTTTAAAAAGGTCACTCTTCATTTTTTTATTTAAACTTTACAGCACAACCTTATCTCATTATTCACTCTTAATAGTGATCTTTATTTAAAGATCAGAATATCCAATTTATTAAAGGTTAATATATAACATATAGAAATCATTAATATTATATATTATTCAATGGTAACATTCAACAACGATTAATATTGTTCGAACATTGTTTATAACAATCTTTCATCCTACGATCTTTTTATACGGCTCATTAAGAAACAAAAAGATAAGTTGGATCATCAATCTTAAGATTTCTGATGCGTTAAGGATGGCCTAAGTGTCTAGAAACTAATAATAAACTTGAATTTTTTAATAAGTTGGTTAATGACTTTTGTGCACATCATGGTATAAAAGGAACTTAACTAAGGTTGACACTCCTCAACTGTAACATTCCATATTGGCAAGAGTGTGCAACAAAAATGGCTTGATAAACTAGCCTACTAAATGTATTGTCACCATTTCATCATTCTCTTGCACATTGGGTATATTATCATCCTCAGAATCCATGTCATCATTTAAAATGATGTGATTATCATCTTCTTCCATCTGTGTATCAAAAGAATTACCAACTTGAGTAGACAAATGTTCAGCTTGCCGAGCACTACGCCGATTACTAATACCATGAGATGCATCTAGTGCTGCATCAATAGCTGTCCACAGTTCTTCGCCTTCATTAACATCAATGATATCCCCATTAACCCATTCATTTTCCCATTGGAAATCCTCTAAAATCAATGGATCAAAATCAGTCCCTGCTTCTCGTCTTTTTTGGAATCTTGTAGCAATCTTTTGATTGTATTGTATATACACCAAATCATTCAAGTGTTGATGCTCCAATCTGTTTCTTTTCTTCGTGTGAATCTAGAGAAAAACACAATATTATACTATATAGTTTATTGTTGTATAATTATGATTAAAATGAAACTCACGAATTCAAAAGTGCTCCAATTGCGTTCACATCCGGATGATGAGCAACACAAGCCCACAATTCTTTTAGCAAACATCATAAGATCAAATGTAGAGCCACCAAAAGCGCCCCACCAATCGACTAAAATTACTAAATAAAACATATAAGAATAAGAAGTCACTGATGCTCTTTTAACAGACTTTAAGTTTTAAAAAAATTAAATATAAACTTTACTTACTTGGATTCTTGGACTTTCTACCATGAATTGTCATCTGCTTGGCAAAATCACCCCTTGTATTTTCATACTTGTCCACCTGACTACTTATTTTATCCCTCAGATTTGTATCAATGATCATCTTTTCAAGGACCTCATTAAACCTCATCCTCAACTCTGAAGAGTATGCAAATTGTCCCTTTAATATCAAAAAACTTACCTGAGTTAGGAAAAAAGATTAAATTTCATCCTCAACCGTGAAATGTATGCAAAACTATCATCTTTAATATCAAAAAGCTTACCTGGATTAAAAACAAAGCCGCCCCGTACAAGTCTACCTTCATTTGGGATTCCCATCTCCTCTCCACAATGGATATAACTTTATTTGAAAGTCTAATTTTTTTCTGAAGGGCGTCTGTTTTGCCAAATCCATAACTGCACTAAGTTCTGCCATAGCTGGTTTTTCATCGCCATCCACTATTCTTAAAACAATTAATAATGGTCGAGACGCCCTAATACAATTTTCAACATTATTCCAAAACTGCATTGAAAGGACAACATCATTGTTTTCAACGCCCTATTGCCTATCGCAATTCGTGGGATATTGCCTGAGAACGTGAGATCTGCTATTACAAGATTGTGTGTTGTTTTCAGCTCTTTGTGTTCTAAGACAGTTGACCCGCTTGACTTAGACGAACTCCAAAATCAAATTGTTGTTACTATCTGTCAGCTTGAGATGTATTTTCCTCCCTCATTTTTTGATATTATGGTTCATTTGACTATTCATTTAGTACGGGAGATAAAATTTCTTGGACCGGTCCATAAGAGATGGATGTATCCTTTCGAAAGGTACATGAAAACCTTAAAAGGTTATGTGAGAAATAGACATCGACCTGAAGGTTCTATGGTTGAAGGATACATTGCCGAGGAAGCAATTGAGTTTTGCTCACATTATTTGGGCAATATTGAGTCTATTGGGATTCCAAAGCCGCCACACTTTGATCGTCTTCAGGGGAAAGGAACAATTGGATTTCAAGTTAAAGTTGTTCCTCGATCAGATTTGCATGACGCCCATTTCTACGTGTTGCGGCAGGTTGATGAGATCGAGCCCTTTGTAGAACGTCATTTGCAATTGATAAGGTCATCTAATCAGGGAAAATCTGAAAAGTTGATCCAAAAAAAGCATTCAGAAGAGTTTGCTTCTTGGTTGAAAGACGACGTTTTAAGTTCAAATGTGCCTGATTTTGTGGTCTCTTGGTGTTGGGCCTAGTTGCGCCGTTCATTCTTATAGAGGGTATGATTTAAATGGTTATTCTTTTTACACAAAAGATCAGGATGAAAGAAGTTCAGTTCAGAATAGTGGCGTGACAATTGTTGCTGATACAATTCATGTGCCTAGTGCCAAAGATAAGAACCCTGTAAATGCCGGTGTGAATTATTATGGTGTTATTGAAGACATATGGGAAATAGACTACGTAGAAGTTCGGATACCTGTTTTCAAGTGCAAATGAGTGCTGATAGAGTGCAGTTGTACGCTATTTTAAGTCCTTTACATTGCTTTTATTCTAACATATTTTGGTATAAGATTACGCTTTTGGTGTAGTTTTGTATCTCAGGTCTAAAAGATGAGTTAGAACGAAAACGCAACAAGAAGGCTGATTTTCAGAACAAAAGACAACAACTTGACAACAAGGACAGAAGACCACTGGCGCGCGAGCACTATGGCGCGCGAGTGTGGTCGCGCAGAAGACAGCAAAACGGTGACGTCAGCAGATAGCGAGATATTCGGGTCGATGACGTCATCACGCGCGAGGAATATTTCTAAGTTCAGTTTTTGGAGATTTAATATTTCCTAAGCTGATTTTTAGAGATATAGATGATTTCCTACAGATATCCTTGCCTAAATATTCGTGGAAACCCTAGGAGGCAAGGCTATAAATACAAAGATTTATGGAGATCACACATAGCACGAGAAGGGACCAGACGGCTCAGAGCAGAATCCGAGGCCGTGCGCGCAAGCTGTCACGCGAGCTGCGACGCACCATACAGATTTGTCTTGTTATTAGTTGTTATTTAATTATTCTTGAGATGTATTCATTCAGTATGAGTAGCTAAACTCACTGAACTCGGTTTGGATTTTGATCTATGAATAATATGTTTTGAGGTCTTGTTCTTAATTTGCATGATTAAGTTTAGTATTATTATTCCGAACTCAATTGCATGATAATTAGGTTAGACAATTAAGCGAAGCCTTGCACCGCAGACTTAGTTGTAGAATCTATTATCTATAGTTAAACTATCAGAAGTACGTGACTGTGAATGATAGGAGTAACACTAGAATAGGCAGTAGCTACCTTGACCGGATTCGTTATTGACTAGACTAGATTGAGTAATAATATCATACAGACTTTGACCGGAATGTATGTGTAGGTTATTAAGCTGTGACAGGACCTTAATCTACGTGGACAATATATCATGTACCATTAGTGACCGAGGATAAACATAGAATTCATAGTGAAGAATCTGAACCGAGCTCATCTCTTGCATAGTTATTTACATCTTTCTCACTTGCTGTCTGTTGTGCGCCAGTGGTACTTGCGCATCAGTTTTTTTTCTTTTTTATACTTTTTACTCACAACCCCAATCCTTTAGTTTGTAGATTGAGAAGAGACTTCCACCGTTCCCTGTGGATTCGACCCCAGCTTGCCGATACTATACTAGTAAGGAGAGTCGGGATAAATTTGCAGCACTCAACGACGTGCTCGTCAAATTTTGGCGCCGTTGCCGGGGAACGGCTAGAGAAGTTTTCTTTTTTTTTTTTTGTTATTTACTTTTAGTTTTCTTAAACAAAATCAAAAAAAAAATTAGTTACGTTTAATTTAGCTGTTGTTTTTGTCTTGCATGGAAGATTTTGGTGAAAATAGTGTAATCGGCAGACGAAGAGAAACTCCAGACGCGCCAGTGCGCAACGCCGAAAACATTTTTGCTCGCCTGAACCCAGCTGAACTCGAAGCAATCAGAAGAGAAGTACGCAGAGATTTAGAGTTCAGAATGGACGTTGAATTACCCAGAAACGACAATCAGCTGAATGATAACATGGATGGACGCGCGCCACCCCCTGTCGCGCGCGTGCCTGCTCAACCTGTGGCGCGACGCACCATTAAAGAGATGTCGGCTCCTCAAGCCGTTAATCAGCCATGGTGCATCGTACTGCCCCCAGATGGTCACTTTGAGCTACGGACTCAGCTTGTTCACTACATACCAAAGTTCCATGGTATGGCTAGTGAGAACCCAGTCAAACACGTCAGAGAGTTCGCGGCCATCTGCGAGAACATGAGGAATGGGAATGAGGATCCTGAGTTGCTGAAGTTGAGAGCTTTCCCATTCTCATTGTGTGATTCAGCTAGACAATGGTTGATGGGACTAGCTCCGGGTTCAATAAGGACATGGCCCGAGTTACAAGAACGGTTTCTAGATAAATTTTATCCCGCGGCCAAAGTATCATTGCTACGTAGAGAGTTAGCTGCGCCGAAACAGTTGCATGGTGAGTCGCTATCAGAGTATTACGAGCGGTTCAGGGAACTAGAGGCGAACTGCTACAATCATGGACTCCCGCAACATGTGTTGATAGAGAACTTCCTCAACGGACTTACTGAGATGGAACTCAGGTTGTTGAATGCTTGCGCAGGAGGCAACGTGAGGAATATGTACCCGGAGGATGTTTGGAAGTTGATAGAGGACACGGCCGATCAAGTGAGATATCAGGTTTCTTTGGAAAACAACCGTACTAGATCTCTGCATCAAGTAGATGTCACTGGTGAGATTAAGGAATTGAAGGACATGATGCAGAAGTTGATGATGAAGCAAAGCGTCGATACTAGAACTTGTGAATTCTGTCACGCCACAGACCACCTGACTGACGCATGCCCCACCCTGTTTGAAGAACACGCAGATGTTAATGCTGTGGGTGGATGGAATAATGGACAAGCTAGGCAAGGACAGCCTAGATTCGGTTTAGCAGAGAAGGATTCAGTTGGAAAATGAGCAGAACTTTCAGAGACCGCGCGCTGACTGGCGCGCGCAACCTAATGCCCCACTGGCGCGCGACCTTACGCGCCAGCTGCTGCTTATAACCCGCCACACCGACGCACTGAAGGACAAATGCAGAATAGTCAGCCGCCCAAGAAGTCATTAGAAGAAATAGTTAGTCAGTTGGCCGAGACAGTACGACGGAATGAAGAGCAGAACGATAAGAGGTTTAAACTGATTGAGAGAACCAGCTCACCCAGATCGCCACCACTGTGAATGAACTGAAGGCTAGTGATGGTAATCTGCCCTCTCAGGTCATTCAGAATCCCAAGGAAGTATCAACATGGTTCAGATGGACGCGCCAACCAAAGAACACAGCGCGCCAGTTGATACGCGCGTTCTGATGGCGCAGCAGAAGAAAAGTACAGAAGTATTTGTTGCACCAGTCTTTTCACGCACCAACCCTGACTCACCAGAACAGAAAAGGTATCATGCTGAATGATCTCCAAGCAAGCTTGAAGATATGCTTAGCTCCAGATTTACCAGAGAAACTTGCTGATCCGGGAACTTTTACTATTCCGTTTTATTGGAGACACCCTGGTTAGCGAGTGCATGTTAGACTTAGGAGCATCGGTTAACTTGCTGCCATATTCACTATATTCAGCATCGTCAATGGGACCTCTAGAGCCAACGGACATTGCATTGCTACTTGCGGACAACTCACGGACGAAGCAAAGGGGAAAATAGTAGATGTCTTGACCCATGTCGGCAAACTCAAGTTCCTAGCAGATTTCTATGTAGTTGACATGAACAAGCCGAATACGGAAGCAAGAGAATCAGTGTTGCTGGGCCGACCATTTATGAGGACCGCGCAAGTGTGCATTGATGTCGGGAAAGGTATGGTGACATTACAAGACAAGAAGCACATACTCAGATTAGATGTCATCAACAGAATCAAGTTATCGGAGGAACCATTGGTAAATGATTGGATAAACGAAGCACCAATACCAAGGCATTCTGAGATGATGCGCGCCAGCCAGAAGAATATGCCTTTGGCGCGCCAGAACAATATAAAGAGTAAGCCACCAGATAAGAGGCGCAGAGAGCGAAGCCGAGAGCAACACGACACTTGGGAACAGCATAGGAACGCAGATCAGGTGCGCAGGATGATCATGCAGAATAGGGCTGCACAACTCAGGAACGCGCAAGAGCTAACAGGCGCACAGACTAGCGCATCGTCAAGACATAATACGCGAGACTTCGCGTTTTCTATCTCTTTACCCTCCGATCATATTGATTACTCTTATTACTCTGATATTAACCCACTTGAATTTTTGCCATGCAGAAAAGATGATAACACGGAAGGAGGCAAATATTCAAGTGTGGGGGAGGTAAACCGTGCGCTATGAGTGCACATTTGCGTCGAGCTAACGACGTTAAACAAAGCACTCGTCGGAAGGTACTCCGACAAACTTAACTTAGTTTATTTTCATTTGTTTTGTGTGTAGTTTTAGTTTTAGTTTAGGGTTAGTTTTGAGTTTGGGCCCATGTAGTTTTGGGCCATGCATGCATGTGGGTTTTTAGTACTATAAATATGTGATGTGGGGTTCATTTTGTGTCACATTTCATTTTCAACTTATCTCTCTAACACAAAAACCCCAAAACCACCACCGCCGCCGCCGACCGCCGCCTACCGCCGCCGCGTCACCGCCGTCACGCAACCCAGAATTTCGTGAATTTCAACCAGAACGTAGATCTCAGTGCAGGTAACATACTGTTCAAATTTCAGCGTAATTGGATCAGTTTTGGTGTGCCAATTGTTCAGTAGAAATCCTAGATCTAGATCTGCCCGTGCTCGCGCGTGACAGGACACGCGCGCCAGTCTGCAATTCTTGAGTAAATTATTTGCTGCGTACAATGTCAATCTGTGTGGACCAGTCCGAAAAGTTGGATTTTGTCAGATATAGGTTGTACAGTAGGTGTGAAGTTTTGCCTACCGTTTTTGTGGATGAGGAGTTTTTGCATGAGATGGGGTTGTATGAGGAGGTACACGCGGCATTCGCCGCAACCGGATGGGCGTTTATGGAGCTATCTCGGACACGGACGTGGAGGACACATTGGAGTTCCTCGCGTCGTATGAGGGCTTAGCTGCTCGGATTCGGTACCGCCACAGGGGCGTGTACTATGAGGCCACGCCATCCCAGTTCGGCGCAGTCATGGGACTCGCGCGCATGCCTGGCGCAGAGGTCGATGAACACACGGACCAGGAAGCCTGGGACGATTGGACTGACGGCAGCAAGCCGTATGCTGGTGGGCGAAGCCTCGGGACAGAACTACTGGATCCGAAGATGTTTTACATGCAGAGGCTCATCTCCCACTCCATCATCGGCCGCTACAATGGATCTCAGCGGCCCGGTCTACTAGATATGGAGATCCTCAAGGGTCTCTACTACGGGAAGAAGGTGCGCTACACACGCTTGCTCACCAGTTACTGGGAGGCAGTGAGCATGAAGGGCCCAATGCTTTGTGGAGGCTTGATCACGCACTTCCTGCGTGCGTTACATATGGAGCCGTGGCTAGATGATCACACAATTGTACGGGCAGAGTACCTGACGCGCCAGAAGATGCGCCTGTACAAAGGAATCAAGGTCCGCGCGGATGGAACCGCGTATTGGAGCTACAGGCGCGGACTCGAGAACATCAGGGCTGCGCCAGAGGAAGTGGCGCAAGAACCAGTGGCGCCTAGAAGGAGCAGGCGCCGAGCAGAGCGTGCGCAACCAGAGTCCAGCGCACAAGGAAGTGGCGCACAGTGCTGATTGATGAGCGCTGGGTGTTCAACGCAGCGTGTTATGGAATATGTGGCACCACAGGGTGCCAACTTGGACTTACGCCACCCAGAGGCTGGCGTGCAGGAGACCCGATCCCCGAGGAGTATGCACTACAAGGCGAAGACCCAATTGAAGAGCTCTCCCGGTCTTTTTCATCATCTTTCTAAATATTTTGTGATCGGTGTCTGAACTATTCGGTGAATGACTATGTTTGAACCGTTTGTTTTAAAACACATGTATTATGACTTGATCTTATGTTTTAAATGGTGTTTTAAACTTACTCGGTGTCTTTGATTTATTGCGGTGATATGGTTATAATCGGTGCACATGGTTAATATGCATGCATTACTATTGCCTTCTTTACTACTTGTGCATAACGTGAGGACACGTTTTTGTTTAAGTGTGGGGGGTAGTAGTACATTTAACTTAGGAGTAGAATTAAATTTTTCGTTTTTTTTGTTTAAACAAACCAAACCGAACGCTGAACACATCTCAAGAGGTAATTGCACGCAAGAAACATTGGCGTGCGCGACCTGTGTGCGCACTCGCGCACCTGAGGTAATTTGTGCTTATATGACATATTCTGATTTTTGATAATTTTTTCGAATTTTGTGTATCTCTTGAGTGGAATAACGAGGGATGTGGAGCTGATAGAAACGTCCTAGAGAAGCAGTCGATCGAACGAAGCTTGAGGATCGGTTGCATGGTTATGAGTTTTTGTGGAGGTTGGTACTTCGCGGTCAAAGGAATAAGAGCAAGCTCAGTCACGCAGATGCCGAAGGCGAAACCCTACCAGCGTGACGAGACGGGAAAACAGACCGTCTTCGCTGAAGTTAGTCGCTCAGGAAGGGGCGCGCGGTTGCAAACGCGCGGTCTGACTTGCGCGCGACTGATCAGAAGCGAGAGCGGGGCGTGGTTCCATAGCTGCTATCCGAAGGCCATGATTGGAAGCCGTTCTAGGGAAGAAATAAGATCCGGACCAGAAAGAAAAGTATTCAATTCAAAGTTAAAGCTCAAAAGGCCGAAACAATGAAAAGGAGAAATTTGTGCAACAAAGGTTATCAATCTGTCCGAGAAACAAACAGTGAAGCGTCAAAGACGTAAAGCTCAGAAACCCTAAGACGCGGATCAATCACGTACCAGAGAAAGCGAAAACAAGTAACCATGCAAGCGCAACTCAAGTAGAATTCGGTGACTGGTGCTTAAAAAGGACTATCTCCCAATCATCCGAATTGATATGCATTCCACAAGAGAGGTAACACAAGGTTTGAATCAATATCATAAATCAGTTGTGTGTTGTATAATCACAGTTGCGCAGGTTGTGAGGGTGGCGCAGACATCTGGCGCAGTAAGTCCAACATTCACGCGTGCATTACACAAAAGGTAAGGAAGCCGACTTGTTCAGGGACGAACAAGAGTAAGTGTGGGGGATTTGATAGAGTGTAGTTGTACGCTACTTTAAGTCCTTTACATTGCTCATATTCTAACATATTTCAGTATAAGATTACGCTTTTGGTGTAGTTTTGTATCTCAGGTCTAAAAGATGAGTTAGAACGAAAACGCAACAAGAAGGCTGATTTCCAGAACAAAAGACAACAACTTGACAAACAAGGACAGAAGACCACTAGCGCGCGAGCAACATGGCGCGCGAGTGAAGGTCGCGCAGAAGACAGCAAAACGATGACGTCATCACGCGCGAGAATATTTCTAAGTTCAGTTTTTGGAGATTTAATATTTCCTAAGCTGATTTTTAGAGATATAGATGATTTCCTACAGATATCCTTGCCTAAATATTCGTGGAAACCCTAGGAGGCAAGGCTATAAATACAAGGATCTATGGAGATCACATATAGACACGCAGAAGGGACAGACGGCTCAGAGCAGAATTCCGATTTGGCCGTGCGCGCAAGCTGACGCGAGAC
Organism: Sedum album; assembly: GCA_006409495.1. Taxonomy (NCBI): domain Eukaryota; kingdom Viridiplantae; phylum Streptophyta; class Magnoliopsida; order Saxifragales; family Crassulaceae; genus Sedum; species Sedum album. The sequence continues at coordinate 30,039 of QZGG01001811.1, forward strand.
TGCCGACGCACCACTTTAGATTTGTCTTGTTATTTAGTTGTTATTTAATTATACTTGAGATGTATTCATTCAGTATGAGTAGCTAAACTCACTGAACTCGGTTTGGATTTTGATCTATGAATAACATGTTTTGAGGTCTTGTTCTTAATTTACATGATTATGTTTAGTATTATTATTCATGTAATTTACATGATTATGTCTACAACTAACTCAATTGCATGATAATTAGGTTAGACAATTAAGCGAAGCCTTGCACCGCAGACTTAGTTGTAGAATCTATTATCTATAGTTAAACTATCAGAAGTACGTGACTGTGAATGATAGGAGTAACACTAGAATAGGCAATAGCTACCTTGACCGGATTCGTTGTTGACTAGACTAGATTGAGTAATAATATCATACAGACTTTGACCGGAATGTATGTGTAGGTTATTAAGCTGTGACAGGACCTTAATCTACGTGGACAAATATATCATGTACCATTAGTGACCGAGGATAAACATAAAATTCATAGTGAAGAATCTGAACCGAGCTCATCTCTTGCATAGTTATTTACATCTTTCTCACTTGCTGTCTGTTGTGCGCCAGTGGTACTTGCGCATCAGTCTTTTTCTTTTCTTCGTACTTTTTACTCACAACCCCAATCCTTTAGTTTGTAGATTGAGAAGAGACTTCCACCGTTCCCTGTGGATTCGACCCCAGCTTGCCGATACTATACTAGTAAGGAGAGTCGGGATAAATTTGCAGCACTCAACGACGTGCTCGTCAAAACCCTAGGAGGCAAGACTATAAATACAAAGCTTCATGGAAATCACAGGTGTGCGTACTTGGAGAGAGAAAGAGCAGAATTCCGGCCGTGCCGTGCGCGCGAGCTGTCACGCGAGCATGACGACGCATCACTCAGATTTGCCTTGTTATTTTAGTTGTTCTATAATTATTCTTGAGATGTATTCATTTAGTATGTGTAGCTAACTTACTGAATTCGGTTTGGGTTTGAATCTATGAATTATATGTTTTGAGGTCTTGTTCTTAAATTGCATGATGAAGTTTAGTATAATTCCAAGCTCAAATTGCATGATAATTAGGTTAGACAATTAAGCGAAGCCTTGCACCGCAGACTTAGTTGTAGAATCTGTTATCTATAGTTAAACTATCAGAGGTACGTGACTGTGAATGATAGGAGTAACACTAGAATAGTTGATAGCTACCTTGACCGGATTCATTGTTGACTAGACTAGGTTGAGTAATAATATCATACAGACTTTGACAGGAATGTATGTGTAGGTTATTAAGCTGTGACAGGACCTTAACCTACGTGAACATTACATCATGTATCTTTAGTGACCGAGGATAAACATAGAAATTCATAGTGAAGAATCAGAACCGAGCTCATCTCTTGCATAGTTATTAACATTTTTCATACTTGCTGTCTGATTGTGCGCCAGTTACACTTGCGCAACAGTTTTCTTTTCTTTTACTTGTTTTTACTCACAACCCCAATCCTTAGTTGTAGATAAAAGACACTTCTCACCGTTCCCTGTGGATTCGACCCCAGCTTACAAAGACAATACTAGTAGGAGAGCCGGGACAAATTTGCAGCACTCAACGACGTGCTCGTCAAGGATCCTGAGGAGGAACCTGAAGAGGAGAAGTTTAAATGGGAACCGATAGACGAGGAGGAATATCCACAAAGGAAGCGTGGAGATGGTCCCTTCAGTCTTTCTATCAAAATTGAACTGGTGGAACTAGATGATTGCCTTGTAGACTCGGGGTCTACGCACAACGTATTACCTAAATCAGTTTACGATGAAATGGAAAGAATGTTGCCTCCGTTGCTCCCAGTAAGAAAGAAGCTAACAATGGCCGATGAAACAATTAAATTAACCACGGGGCTGATTAAAGATGTATTCATTTGCATCCACGGATACGCTATTAAGTTGGACTTCACGATACTTGACATGGGAGGGCCAGGACGGATACTGCTGGGCGAAGAATTCTTGGACGATACTAAAGCACTCATGGACTTTGGTAACGGACAATTAATTCTTACTTTACCATACAGGAAACTAACTTTAAATCGCCGGAGTGATTTAGTTACAAGCACAGCAATTGGTGAGCAAGGAGAATATTCAAGAAGTCGGAGCCGCAGCCCATCCAGAGATCTCAGTCAGTCTCCTCCGCCGAGTTCAAGAAAGGAAGCCTTCTACAAAAACAGATTGAATCAACCATTTAGTGTCAGAGGAAATAGATATTGGATCAACACTAGGAAGGGACCGGGATGCAAGAAATGACAGAAACAAGAGGTACAAAGTCGAGCCAACGACTTTAAACAAATGCACTAGTTGGGAGGTAACCCAATATCGTATATACTTTGTTTGATTTTGATAATTTTAGTGTGTGTGTGTCTTAGTTTTAACAATGTGATAATTTGAAGAGGAAGGTTTTGTCTAAAGTGTGCAGGATGAACCCAAGCGCACGTCTCTACAATTTTTAAGGCGCACGTCAAAGGATTATTGGAAAATAAAGAAGGGTACGCTTGGAAATTGAAGAAGGCTGCGCTTGGGAGGCCGGAAAATGATCAGAGGAATTTACCCAAGCGTAGGCGTACGCTTGGAGAATTTCATAAGCGTACGCTTGGATAATCGCATAAGCCTACGCTTGATATGTTAAGCGGCGGCGTTTCATTCAGCTTCAACTCGAACACCGGAATCCTCCACAGTCCATTCAACCCGGCCGAAATCGATTGAAGGAGCTCACTCTCTACGACAAGTGCACTGCATTTGCGACTCATCCGAACTAAACTCCATCTGTGCATCGAGTCTAGCTCTAGCTCGTTGATTCGACTCCGATCCGAACGAGGTTTGAGGTAATTCGGTTGATTTTCGTCTTGAATTTCACTAGGGTTGTTGAATTCCGATAATTGGTTTGTGGATTGTTGTGAGTGAATTGTTGTTGGTGAAGTGTGGTAGAATTTCGGAAAGGTCAGATTCAGTCGACCGATTCAGATCTGAACATTCCAAGCGTGCGCTTGAGGAATTAACCAAGCGCACGCTTAAGGAATTTTCAGAAATTGCAGAAGGGTCCGCTTTGTAAAGTGTAGTAGGGTGCGCTTGGACTGATCAGAAGAGAAAAAATGGCTCCGAAAAAGTCTTTGAACCTCTTGCACAAGAAAGGTGCCTCTAGGATTGCAAGCACATTTTTTGAGTTAGAGCATGTGCAACCAATGTGGCCGTGTCAATCATTCCTCGATGAGTGTGGATTAAAGGATGAGGTAAAAGGGATGTTGAGGAACAGTGGATGGCCTGAATTTTTGACTTTAAGGTGCGAGGATGATGTGGAAGATTCCAGTGACTTCCTAGGATCAATCGAGGACCACTATGATGCAGAGGAACCATATATCAAATACGCTCACCGCGGCGAAATGCACACTGCCACTTACAAGGATCTAAGGAAGGCAATGAAGTGGCCCTCTAACGGTCTTTACAGAGATGGAGGATTGGAAATGGAGACTGGATTATGGAATGCTTTAACTGGGACAACCAAATCATTCCGTCCCAGTATTAGCAAAGCCTCGGAAATTAAGGATCCAGCTCTGTTTTACTTAAAGTTCATGCTAGCTAGAACCTTGTTCGCCAGAGACAACGGTAAGGACATGGTAAAGCGGTTAGAGCTTGGGGTGCTGAGCTTGTTGCAAGAAGGAAAAAAGGTGGATTGGGCAGCGTATTTTACAGAGCATGTGAAACACCTGTGCACCGATGAAGTGGTAGTGTGTGGAGGAATGATCACATTGGTCTTGAGGAGGCTACATCCTGAGTTCACATCTGAGGGTCGTATGACTAAGGACTGGCGTTTGGCTGCACATTAGGAGTTTGAGGCTGGAAAGCTGATCAGGTACAGACAGAATGGGGATATAATTTGGACTTATTTCGCAGATAAAAGTCTTGTACCACCAAGGAGCCCGACCAAAAAAGGGAGACCAAGGAAAAACAGAGATGAGGGAACTTTAGGGAGCAGCAGTATGGTTCAGGTAGCACAACCAAGGGAGAATCAGCCCGAGGAGGGTGGGATGTCTCAGCAAGTGATCGACGACATCTTCCACAACATGAGGTGCTACATGTTTGGAGCACTGAACATCACCCGCTTGCTTGCACCAGCTGGATGGAGGCCAGGAGATTCCATTCCACCGGAGTACATGGGACCACATTAGGGAAGTTCGTGACTTACGGCGTCCATTTTTTGTTTTTCGAACAATTGAGCGTCGGGTATCGGTATGTATCATTAGTAGATAACATGTGTAAGTATTACAGATGAATTGGTAAAGGATATGTCTGATAATGCGTTTGTTCATAAGCAGGTTTCATTTGCTTCCTTCCCATGATTTGATAATAATTACGCCCTTTTTATGCAACTTGTATTGTAGTATTGTTCACACAATTGATCGTGTTGTGATGAAGCCAGTTATTACCTCATAAGTCTGAGAACGATGGAAACATTAGAAAATTAAAAGATAATATTGATTTTTCGTATTGTAATCATTTTTAAATTAGTATTTAATGGTACGAAAAATCATGAATAGAGAATGATAAGTAAATTGTAAATAGCAAATTTATAAATAAAGTCTTTATTACGAAAATGAAAGTTCACATTATTTGTTTAACTTTATATAAAGATATCAATTATATAATAATTTCAATACTAATTTACAGTCTCATTTATACTAAAACTCCTCTCAAATAGAGGGTTTAGATTGCCTTAATCATACAACTAAAAATCATTGTCCAAGTAAATCTACCAAAAAATACACACTATCAATATATTCTCTCTTCCACACTTCTACTTTTATATATGCTTCGTTTTGAAGTACTATCTGTGAATAATCAATGTGTTTCTGATAACTGTAAATAATCAATGTTTTAATGCTTATAATCAATATCAACAGCTTTCTAAGCTTCTGAAATTTGTTTATGTTAAAAATGTTGAGAGTTTATAATCTTAAGTTGATATATTTTGTAGGAGAAAGATTTTAGGAGGAGGATCACATATTTGTGAGATTGTAAGATATGATTTCAACTGTTAATTTATAATAATTCAATGGATGAGATTAAGAATAAAAAAATTTAACACCCCACATTTTTTGAAAATCCAACAACCAACTATAATAAAAGCTAACTTCTTGCAGCTGTTGCCCGCACTGTGGGGCATTTGTCAAAGAGTGCTGAGGTAATGAAGCTGGTCAATAATCTCATGAAGGCGCCGGAAGTTGCTGTAACAATGATGGAGTTCAGCAAAGAGATGACCAAATTTTTGACCTGTACTCTATTTCAATCTTATTGCCTTTAAGAGCTTATGGTGGTTAATTTGGATCTTCAAGTAACTTGTTTGTTCTATAATTTGTGCATCTGTTGTCTCAAATTATGCAGGCTGGGGTTATTGAGGAGATGGTCAATGATGCTGCCGATTCCGCTTTGGATACGGAAGATATTGAAGATGAGATTGATGATGAATAAGTTGATAACGTCTTGAGTGCAATAGCTGGAGAGACTACTGCTCAACTTCCTGCAGCAGTTAGGAAGGAGAAGATGAAGCAACCAGCTCAGTCACAAGAAGTAAGCTGCCGCTACTTGTTAATCTGCGTAGACACATGTTTCAATACCTCATCATTAGGATTCATTGAAACTTCTTTCCCATGTTGAATATTGCAGGAAGATGCCATTGCTGAGGGGGTTGATGATGAGGAAGAACTAGAAGAGATAAGAACTCGACTTGCCAAGGTTAGGTCATAGTGGAAAAGCATTTTCTTCGTCGTCTACAATGACAAAGGGCATTTTTCTTTGCCTCTACCTATATTAACCAGCCTGAGTTCAATTCAAAGCTGGGGTAAAGAGCTGGTTGTAAAGATCGTTGTATCGTGTATAGTTGGTCGGCTTTCAATAGCTAGCCGGCCAACTTAAGAATCACGGGCCTCTTACTTTCCTAAAGGTCACTCTTATATCCTTGTATAAATTTCTATATTTCTGTCTCAACATGTTTTCTATTTCACTGGACTTCTAACTCTCTCTAGCCCTGTCCTGATTACTGGAATTTCACCAAAAAATTAACTCAATTTGATTAACGATGAAAACAGGTCCATGATGCTGGCACATGGTCCCGATGGATCAACCAAAGGCATCACTACAATGCTCAAGACATGGATGCAAGGAAAACTTGCCAACCCAAAAGAACAAGGAAAAAAATCACCCATGTGATAAACTCATAATATATTTTAGCTTATGCACACTCAAAAACTCCAAGGTTTTGAACCCCATTCTCATGGATCACAGAATCAATTTGAACCCCATTCTCATGCATCCATCGAAACATAACAAACACTTATTTTACTTGACCACCCTCAGATGACCCACTCATCATGGCCATAAGAGTAACTTCTCAGGAAATTAGTCAAAAGCCTTCAAGGTATCCGAAAACATTTAGACTTCATATACATAACATCATCGCATCCCCCTTATAAACATTCATATCAAGCCCAACCTTGACAGCAAGGCCATGACACTTGCTCCCCAATTCCATACCACCCAACACATCGCAAGCGCTAAACACACTTGCCAAATAACCTCGTAGGCACAACCCGTTTTCTATCATTCTTAAATACCATCCAACGCATATCTCTGCACCCCACTTTTCCCCGACGCACTAATAACACATTTTCAACTAACCTCATTCCTCTCTGGCATCTCACGAACATATCATTGGCTTGACTCAACTTATCAGGTTTACAAAAAGCACTCAGTATAGCATTACCAGAATAAACATCTGGGTTAGTCATTTCATTAAACACATTGCGTGCACAGGTCAAAAACATACATCGAAACTTAAAACTCAATGAACCTGTTACACAAGAAAGTATCAACAAAGATGCTGCTTGTTCGTAGAATGAAAGCGTGTACATTCTCCAGGAAAGATGACATACTTTTGATTGCAACTGTCAATGAGACTCCCCATAAAGACTCCTAACATTAGCAGCTCTAGCAGCAAAAGTCCGAGACAATACCGTAAAATATATAAGTCTAGGGGCGATTTCGTAAATATGAAAAAACTGAATCGGAGCTACAAATCTCCCTCTGATAACCTTAAAGATAAAAATCAATATCGAGTCGACGTTTTGGTTTTGGCGTCGCTGCCGATCGACCTGTGTCGGAAAGGTCATCTATGTACACCGCTCTTTGGATCTGTTTTTCGTATTATGCACTTAATCGGATTGAGTTGTGTAGATGTATTTAATTTTGTTCGATTGTTGTTGCTTCTGTGGTATTTGAGTCTGGATCTGGTAGATTGCTGGTTGATTTGACGGATCAAATGTTGATTCATTGTTGTTCCGGTTGTTGGAACAGTATTAATGCAGCAAATTTATGCATATTTATCTACACTTTTTCAGCATGGATTCATTTATCAGCCTTTTAGTTATACGATGTGATGATGGAGCTTGATTACTTGATTGAAGTATTTTAGATTTTTCAAGTCATCGTTTTTTGATAGATAGATTCGAATTCTGACTAATGAGTTTATGAATATATATGTTTCATTTGATTGAGTCTGACGAGTCCGTGACTTTCGGCGTCCATTTTTTGTTTTTCGAACAATTGAGCGTTGGGTATCGGTATGTATCATTAGTAAATAACATGTGCAAGTATTACAGATAAATATGTAAAGGATATGTCTGATAATGCGTTTGTTCATAAGCAGGTTTCATTTGCTTCCTTCCCACACCCTTTTTATGCAGCTTGTATAATAATATTGTTCACACAATTGATCATGTTGTGATGAAGCCAGTTATTACCTCATAAGTCTTCAACATTTTGCGGATGAAATTTACAAAAGAGCTCTATTACTTAGCAACAGTGCTGGATTCTTACTCTTTAGCTGTGGTGGTTATCTGCTTAAGCAGGGTCTAATTGTACGAATTATTGTATGAACTGGAAAGAGTTGTCAGCCACAAGCATAGATGGCAAGTCAAGACAAACAAGAAGATGCTCTGCAGCAGCCTCAAGAAGCAGCAACGGCAAGTCCTCAACCAATTAGTACGATAGAAGCAATCAAACGACGATATGAATTAACCAAAGAAGATATCGAGACTTACCCATACGTATGGGCATCATATGGTGTTGTTTATGGTGGATTAAGCCTCTGGTTAGCCTACAGATATAAAATGCTTCGTAAGTTGGAGGACCGAGTGCGAATTAAACAAGAAATGATGCGTCAGCGAGCTAGAGAAAGAGAAGCTGCTAAAGCTGCTGGTAAAGATCCTTCAACTATCAACCCTACTGCTAGACCATCGACCTATCCACCCTACTGCTAGACCATCGACCTATCCACAAGTACCAAATCCAATTAAGTCGCATAAAAAATTCAATGTTTGTGTATTTTATGTATTCGATCATTCATACAAAGACAGGTTTAATTTTCAGTAAACATTGAAATGTGATTTTTATTCGAAATAATTGTTTTGCATGGTACATAATAAACTCGATTATTTCGAGTTCTTGTGACCTTAGTTTTCAAGTCGTTGAGCCATGGCTCGTCGAGGTGCTGTGAAAACGAAGATGGTACTGATTAGTTAGTTATAATACAACTCGAGGCCCATGCCGTCGTGAATTTCATAATCCTGTAGAGTTATATGATCCTTGTAAATCGTATACCACTTCTGTATCCTGATCTTGTCAAAAGAGTGCTGAGGTAATGAAGCTGGTCAATAATCTCATGAAGGCGCCGGAAGTTGCTGTAACAATGATGGAGTTCAGCAAAGAGATGACCAAGGTTTTGACCTGTACTCTATTTCAATCTTATTGCCTTTAAGAGCTTATGGTGGTTAATTTGGATCTTCAAGTAGCTTGGTTGTTTTATAATATGTGCATCTGTTGTCTGTGAACTAATCTCAAATTATGCAGGCTGGGGTTATTGAAGAGATGGTCAATGATGCTGTCGATTCCGCTTTGGATACGGAAGATGTTGAAGATGAGATTGATGAATAAGTTGATAACGTCTTGAGTGCAATAGCTGTAGAGACTACTGCTCAGCTTCCTGCAGCAGTTAGGAAGGAGAAGATGAAGCAACCAGCTCAGTCACAAGAAGTAAGCTGCCGCTACTTGTTAATCTGCGTAGACACATGTTTCAATACCTCATCATTAGGATTCATTGAAACTTCTTGCCCATGTTGAATATTGCAGGAAGATGCCATTGCTGAGGGGGTTGATGATGAGGAAGAACTAGAAGAGATTAGAACTCGACTTGCCAAGGTTAGGTCATAGTGGAAAAGCATTTTCTTCGTCGTCTACAATGAAAAAGGGCATTCCTCTTTGCCTCTACCTATATTCACCAGCCTGAGTTCAATTCAAAGCTGGGGTAGAAATATATTTATAATTCAAAATGAAAAGAGCTGGCTGTAAAGATCGTTGTATTGTGTATAATGGATATGTGTGGAGCTAACCGGCTTTCAATATCTTCTTGATGAACTGTGGAGTGTAAAATACTAGCTGTCAGAGAATATCTCTGATGGCCTCTTAGTGCTCAAACCTGATTGAAATAGTGCCTGAAAAAACTGCCTCACGTTACAGATCTTAGCAGATAAGTACTTTACAATCTTGCTCCCCTTAATGTAATAAAAGTAGTCATGTAATAGCATGGTCACTAGTCATCTGTAATCCTATCTTGGAATGCATGATTGTAACTGCCACCATAGCCTTCTTCTAGCATTTGTTTCACTCCAAGAAAAATGGTCACTTCAACCAAAGTGTATATTCTTTTTCAACTTTGGTATCACTTTCCAGAATTCAAGGCTTAGCTTTCCCTATTTTTACAAGACTCATGATGTGTTCAGCTGCTTTGATCTTACGTTGACATACCTTCAAGTATAAATCCTGTCTGTGATGTCAAGTCTTGTACGCAATAAACATAAACAAGTCGTTTCTCACCAGACATGAATATTTTTCTGTTGCTTAACACAAACAACTAATGGCGTGGTGAAATATGTAATCAGAATCTCAAATGAATAATTAACACCTCCGAACTACAAGTACCCAATCAAGCTGATACTGGTGATGGACCTTCTGTAGACGACCTTGGTCATCATGCGGGTTATTACAGGCTTCCACATTCTCAAGCTGCAAGGTAAAACAGAATATGGTTATGCTATTGATTTCTAGTATTCGTATTTACAAGGTTTAAAATTAGTAAACAAACATAACAACAAAATTGTCAGCAATGGTGAATTGGTGATAGCTAGTTTTTTACATTTTCTATCCTCACAATTCGATAAATGAAGTTTCTGTATGGTAACATGACAATATAACAGTTCTGAAGAACATAAGAATCATGTAGTACGAACTAAACGATAGGAATGGGATATCTATATTGTATAGTATCCCTACATGAAAATGAAAACTAGACCACAGTTTGCATCAATGTCCTAGAATTTAGTCCTACAATACAACTGTTAATATTATATAGATAAATTTAGCTGTTAAACACATTATGCAGCATGTTCTACTTCTTTTTTGAGTCACGTGGCAAGAAGGATGACCCAGTTGTTATATGGTTAACCGGAGGACCAGGATGTAGCAGCCGTGTTCTATGAGAATGGCCCTTTTCACATTGCTAAGAATTTGTCACTAGAATGGAATGAATACGGTTGGGACAAGGTAATTACTTCCTCTCCATGGCGCATACAACATTCTCAACATGACCAATGCTTTTTTATTGTATATTTGACCACAAATCTTACAGGTGTCTAACCTTTTATTTGTCGATCAACCTATTGGTACTGGGTTCAGATATACTTCAGATGAAAAAGATATTCGCCACAATGAGAAGGGTGTTAGTAATGACTTGTACGACTTCCAGCAGGTAAAAAACAAATTTTACCATCAGATACCCAGCAAATAAAACAAAGCTTTGAGTTTTCCATCAGCATACTATTACTACAGCTACATTAATTTCAATTTTTCATTTGACAAAGAGTGCAGAAAGCCACAACCATCATCACATTCAATAAAATAAATCGGCCTATCAATTTTGTAAGCTTTCTTCAAAGAGCGTCCACAGTACGCTAAAAATGACTTCTATATCACAGGAGAGTCATACGCAGGACACTATATTCCAGCTTTTGCCGCTAGGATTCACCAAGGAAACAAAGCTAAAGAAGGAATCCATATAAACCTCAAGGTATATAGCTGAGATCTACTGAAACTTTCATAGTTCTGCCAATGATTTCAAATACTGATCAACTACTATACAGGGATTCACTATTGGAAATGGACTAACAGACCCAGAAATTCAATACCCAGCATATACAGATTATGCATTGGACCACAAGCTTATTCAACTTCAGATTACAAAAAACTAAATAAAGCACTTCCAGCTTGCGTGAATGCTATCAAACTTTGCGGTAAGTTTTTCTCTATAAAAAACCACTATTCCCATTTAGAAGTACCTCTGGCCTATAACGGAAATTTATTATCCATCAAGTAATGTTTTCGAAAGCCTCTGTTGGCGTCACTTACAGTTATTATTTGTGATTTCATTCTGCGACTCTCATATCAGGCACAGATGGATCAGACTCATGCATGGCGGTATATGCTTTTTGTACCAACATATTCAACAGCATCATGCAGATTGCTGGCGGTGTAAATGTAAGGGGAAACTAATGAGAAGCCTCTATAGCTTCTCACTTTTTTATGGAACATATAAGGTTGTTTGTCACTCTATACACCCATAACTCTTATCCTTTTGTGATCGCAGTACTATGATATAAGAAAGCAATGTGAGGGAGATTTATGCTATGACTTCTCCAACATGGAAAAGTTCTTAAACCTTAAATCAGTCAGGGATTCACTCGGGGTGGGAGATTTAGACTTTGTTTCATGTAGCTCAACTGTGTATGAGGCAATGATGGTTGACTGGATGAGAAATCTTGAAGTGGGCATCCCAGCCTATTAGAGGATGGTATCAATTTGCTTATCTACGCAGGGGAGTATGACTTGATTTGCAACTGGCTGGGTATTTCTCAGACTTGATTCTATTTTACTATATCTGTGAACTATTAAAGAATGTCGGTGAAAGATGTCTTAACAACACTATCTAAATTAAATAGGGAATTCAAGGTGGGTGCATGCTATGGAGTGGTCTGGACAGAAAGATTTCAAAGCATCTCCAACAGTTCCGTTTTCGGTTGATGGCAGAGAAGCCGGCCAACTTAAGAATCACGGGCCTCTTACTTTCCTAAAGGTCACTCTTATATCCCTGTATAAATTTCTACATTTCTATCTCAACGTGTATTCTATTTCACTGGACTTCTAACCCACTCTGACCCTATCCTGATTACGAGAATTTCACCAAGAAATTAACTCATTTTGATTAATGATGAAAACAGGTCCATGATGCTGGGCACATGGTCCCGATGGATCAACCAAAGGCATCACTACTAATGCTCAAGACATGGATGCAAGGAAAACTTGCCACCCAGATGAACAAGGAAGAAAATCACCGATGTGATAAACTGCATAATACATTTTAGCTTATGCACACTCAATCAGATATGGTTCGGAGTTCGGACCTGAATACTTTGATGACCTAATTCTCATGGCATGCAATGCAGTTAAGGGGTTAATAAACGATGTTTGTCTTGGGATGCAAATGCCTTTAGAAACAACAAAATATCACATATTTGACAAATATGAACTGTATGCAAATATAAGGTACTCATATGAGAAATGATTCTCATTATTGACACAAGCTAATTCACGTTCAGTAAAATAATTTCAACTCACAAAACAAAAAGCAAGAATACAATTAGACCATACCAATCAGCACTTGGCAAAAGATGCAGAGAGAGTCACAAAACAATCACTTTTCTGTATACCCTATCAGATTAAGAGAGGTACGTTACTGACCTTATAAATCTTGTTCAAGGTTATGATATCCGGCTGGAAACCAGTTCGCAGTAACACAACGCTGCAATACGTAAACGTTGCTAGAATCCATTCAATGGTTTGGAAAGAGTCACTCTCCATATCTCACCTCCGAATCTCTGCCAAACTAATTTAGCTGCAATGAACATTACACCAAACAATCAAAACATACCAAATTACTAACAACAAGCAAATCACACACTTAACCACATTAACTGTTTCAATTACAAAAAACTACGTAAATCGAAAATTGAGGGAAAGAAAGATATGAATACCTGCAAACGGATGGTTCTTGACGAATTCCAAAATCTCATCAGCAGAAAGTTTCGGTTTGCAAACGAACCGATACACTCGCGAGCTACTCGTGAACAAGCTCGGTCAAAACTCGTTCATTTATAAACGAGTCAAGCTTGAACAAAATTTGATACTCGTTTATTAAACGAGCCGAACATGAACACATTGGTGCTCGGCTCGAATAAGCTCGTGAACAACTCGATTAATACTCGATTAATACTTAAAATGTGATTAGTTATGTTAATATTAGTATTAATATTACTATGATGTTTTATTTTGATTAAGAGAGTTTAGATTTGAAAAATAAATCATGAAGAGTTGATGAGTATGCAAACCTTGCAAATGGACATGAAATGAAGATCAGTGTGACTATCACCTAATCCCAAGTCAGGGAGCATCTTGTCTGCAAATTCGTGTTCCACGGCAGTTTTTTTACGTTGTCCGACGAGAACACCTGGCGGTTTGACGAAACCGGTAGCCCTACCAGATTTTGTAACTTCAAGTTCAGTTCCTAGAAGTAATGGTTGGATTTCTAGAAATAGATATTTTTAAGGCTAGTGTTACTTGCACCCCCCATGACAAAACACCTCCCTCAAAATCCCTCTTTTTTCCAATTATACCCTCTTCTCATTTTATTTACTTTTCTTTTTTCATACTTACTTATACTATAATAATTCCATTTAGTTTTTAACGTAGCATATTTATAAAATTTCTGATATTTTATATTTTATTTAAATATATATTATACAAATTAGAACATAAAATTATTTAAAATCTGCATAAATTTAAAAATGTCATACTTTTATGTATTTTGTTTATTTTAATTTATGAACTTATTTGGAGGAAATATTGATTAGAAATGACTACTTTTTATGTATCTATTTTTAAGTATTGTTGAATGTTTTATTTGACTAGTATATGAATAAATTTGCTTATGGCGTTTTAATTGTTCGTAGCATATTCTAAAATACTAATAATAGTAAATAGTTATATTAAATTATTTTTAATGTTAATTATATTTTTGTTGATTTTTTAAAGTATTAAAAAATTGCAACAATATTTAATAATTAAAATAATATAAAAAATTAGATAAAAATATTAACATTTAATACAATTAAACTAGGTACAAATAAATAAATGACTTAAGAATAATTATGATTTAAATGAAGGGTAAAATGGTAAACTTGTTATATGTATTTTATCTTTGGGGGGTGGGAGTAACAACTCTCATTTTTAATTTGTTGATAGGGACGGTTAGTAAGCCTCCAATATGATAAGTCATATTCGGAAATAAGATGGTTTCAAATTCAATTGGTTTGTATATTTCTTTTAAAAATAGCTAAAGCTTTTACTTTCAAAATACAACATGAAATAGCTAAAGCTTCTAACAATGACAGAACAATCATCTCAGTATTGTATTACATATGAATGCAGGCTGATAGTCAGCTGGAGCACCACCCTTGTCACCAAACTCACCACCAGCTCCACGGTCACCACGGTAACCATCTCTATCGCCAAACCTTGGTCTATCTCCTTCAAATCTTGGTGGACCCTCTGAGATACCATCACCGAAAACAAACAACATTAATTAATGAGATTGAACAATACTCAAATTCAACATACATACATACATATAAACCCAAAAAAAGTTTGAGATGTTACCGCGGGCGATCACCACCACCCAATGGGCGTCCGGCAGGTCTAGCAGACTTCTTCAAAGTAGCAGGAACAATTTCAGAAGGAAGATTAAGATAAGTCCTTAAGAACTCAATCCCCTCATTGGTCAAATACCAATACAAAAAAAAAATAATGCATCCAGGCAAACGCCTCGCGCACATACTTCGGTTGTTGTCTCTCAAACTTTCTCTCTCATACGCTCCTAGGGTTCTCAAACTTTGCTGCCGCCTTGGGTGGGGGAGTGTTCCCTCTCACGAGGTGAGACCTCCTCCGCCCCGGGCTTCCTTCCTTTTTACCTTTCCCCTTGCTTTTCCTTCCAATAATGGATTTCCTCTAGCATATATGCTAGCTTTCCCCTAGCTTTGAGCTAGTTTCCTTCAAGCCTCTGAGCTTGTTTGTCTGGACTGAATGGTGGGATCTCCGTGGTCTTCAGCGGCTTGGACACTGCACGGTTGGCGGCGCTGTGGAGGTTCCAAGGCTTGGTCTTCCATCCAAGCCTTTGCGTGGTGTCCGGTCTGGCAGGGGTCAAGTGTCAGCGAGGGTTGCGGCTGAGCGGGTCTGTGGCGTGTGTCGGATGGGCGGAATGTTTGACGGGAGGTCGGATTGATTTTTGGAGTCATCGGATCAACGAGGCAGGAGCTCGGCGGCTTGGCGGCTGACGCTTGTCGGACGCGAGGTGGGTTGGCGCGGCATCAGGAGCTCGGCGGCGTGGGATGGTTTGCGTTGGGTGGCGCGACCGGTGGGTTATGGATCGGCGTGGGACGGCTCGGCGTGAGGTGGATCGGAGCAAGGCGGCGGCGTGGGATGGATCGGAGCGAGGCGGCGTGAGGTGGCGGCGGCGTGGGTTGGATCAGCGGAGGCGTGAGATGGATCGATGTCTGCTAGGGTTTCCTCACTATTGGGCAGTTGGGTTGGTTGGCCTGCTGGATTGGGCCTGTGTGCTTGAGTCCCCTGCCTGGGTGCTTGAGTCCCTTGTTGCTTGTGTCCCCTGCCAGGGACTTGTTGCTTGTGTCCCCTGCCTTTTGTTTTTCCTGATTTCTGGATCTTGATGCCCTCTTGGTTTAATGTCTTGGCTGCTGTTGGTGTCTTCTCGAGTCCGGTTGATTTTGGACTTTGGCTGCTCATATTTGGGTGGCGGTGGGTTAATAATGACGTTAACGGTCTCGGTCTGAGCTTCAGCTGCCTTTAACGAGACTCTCCAAATGTTGTGTAGTCTCCGTGTCTTTGTCCCATTAGTTACGCTTCAATTATGCGCTTATCTCTATCTTTTGTATTAAAATGTACCCACTTTGAATCAGAAAAAAACTTGATAACTTGCAGGTTTGGAACATCAATGTCCGAATGCTTAGCCAAGTTATAGTCTTTCTTCGTATAGCACACTCCCTCTGCCAAACCTTTCAAAATTTCAATCACCACAAAATCCTAAAATAGTTATCAAAATCAACAGTTACTAACTCAGTAAAAAACTGAACCTTTGGAAAAGGTACTTTGAGATCTCACGACGATTCTTCTCTGATATAATCTGGTCAAAAGAGAATTGCAACAAAAATCAAAACTTGGAATTCAAATAAGCCAATATGAAAGGAAGACATAAACGGCGGCGATTACCATGATTACGGCGGCGGCGGTAAGCTTCGCAGGAATGTGCATTTTGTACCGGTAGAACAAAGCCCTGAATTTGATATGAGACTATATGACCAACATCAAATCGAAACACGATACAACGATCCAAACCCTAATTCAACACAAACCCTGATCAAGATCACCAACTGGATCACCTCAAATCCAATCAAGGTCTCACCTTTTCATCATCCAAACCCCAAATTCATCTGCTGCAGAACATAGCTCGATCAAAGCACACTACAACGCGATGATGATGATGCAAGAGGCCTTTTTTGGATTTTATTGGGCCGGCCCACTAACTACTTCGACCTTCATTTCATTCGCATCACCAAAACCACCCGCTAGAACCCTAAACCAAACCCCAATCCGACGACGACGACGAAGAGTCTCTTTTCCGTTTTGACATTCGGTTGAGGATCAGAAGGTATTTTATGCATCTTTATCTACACTTTTTCAGCATGGATTCATTATCAGTCTTTAGTTATACGATGTGATGAATTGATGATGGAGCTTGATTACTTGATTGAAGTATTTTGGATTTTTCAAGTCATCGTTTTTTGATAGGTAAATTCGAATTTTGACTAATGAGTTTATGAATGTATATGTTTCATTTGATTAAGTCTGACGAGTCTGTGACTTACGGCGTCCATTTTTTGTTTTTTGAACAATCAAGTGTCGGGTATCGGTATGTATCATTAGTAGATAACATGTGCAAGTATTACAGATGAATAGGTAAAGGATATGTCTGATAATGCGTTTGTTCATAAGCAGGTTTCATTTGCTTCCTTCCCATGGAGTAGTTGATTTGATAATAATTACGCCCTTTTTATGCAACTCGTATAGTAATATTGTTCGCACAATTGATCATGTTGTGATGAAGCCAGTTATTACCTCGTCAGTCTTTATGGTTTTAACACTTTGCGGATGATATTTACATAAGAGCTTTATTACTTAGCAACAGTGCTGGATTCTTACTCTTTAGCTGTGGTGGTTATCTGCTTGAGCAGTGTCTAATTGTTCGAATTATTGTATGAACAGGAAAGAGTTGTCAGCCACAAGCATAGATGGCAAGTCAAGACAAACAAGAAGATGCTCTGCAGCAGCCTCAGGAAGCATCGGCGGCAAGTCCTCAGCCAATTAATACAATAGAAGCAATCAAACAACGATATGAATTAACCAAAGAAGATATTCAGACTTACCCATACGTATGGGCATCATATGATGTTGTTTTAGGTGGATTAAGCCTCTGGTTAGCCTACAGATATAAAATGCTTCGTAAGTTGGAGGACCGAGTGCGAATTAAACAAGAAATGATGCGTCAGCGAGCTAGAGAAAGAGAAGCTGCTAAAGCTGCTGGAAAAGATCAATGATTTTGACAAAACTGTCTTCATGGGCCCTGACGTGTAGTATTAGTGGAAGTTTTAATGTCCTAACACGGCAAACAAAATTTATATCTAGGAGACCTAGAGTCGAATCCCTAGAGATGAGTTAGAATTGATTAACTAGTCTTTACTACTTAAGAGTTGCCTAAAAAAAGGTTTGGGGGAATTTGTGAAAGGTTATGATATTTTGAAGGATTAAAATGCAAACTAAAGGTGATCAAGGATCTATGGACCCTAGGCTATAGCATATAAGGTGATGACAATCAATCATGCAACAATTAATGAATAGAAAATGATTAGACTAGTTTATTTATGAACATTAATCCTAAGGTCAACTTTCATTGCATGTTAGGACTAAGAGGTTCACTTAAATGGAGGCCTCAATCTTTCAATATTTTGGCTCTCCCTTAGGTAATGGACTCTTCCTCAATCTTTCAATATTTTGGAAGAGTTACCATAACCTAGATCAATTAAACTAGTCATCCACATCAATCCTACACTTTCATGTTAAGATCAAAGTAGATTATTCATGCAAGGCTAACTAATCAACTATATCAACTTTCATTGCATATATCATTGATTAGGTTCAATTAATTACACTTAAGCATTTTAACAAACACTTAATGTGCAACATTTAATAGATGTAGCCAATACACAAAATTCATATCAAAATTCATTGCATAACAAATTAATCATCATCCAAATACATGCATCCAACCTAGGGATCCATAGGATCCCTAACCAATCACTACTCACTACTCATACTAAAAGTAAAATCAACAATAGAAATGTATGGAAACATGAAATTAATTGCAAACTAGAGTAGATTGGAAGGTTGATGCTTGATCTTCACTCCAAAGTCTTCAATTCCACACAAAGCTCTTGATCTTCAAAAATCGAAATTCTAGGGTTGCTGGTCAAAGTCGAAGTCAAGGCCTCCAGTTTGAAATGTCCAAAAAGCTTATATACTCGGTGGTACTCTCCCCAGCAAATTTGACCTGGGCCGAGCAGAAAAATTGGGGGAAATTCTGCTCGGCCGACTTGTTTTCTTCTGGTCCGAGCAGACTTGATGAGTGTAGCTTTGATCCTCGGCAGACTAACTTCTGCTCGGCCGACTTGCTCTTGGTCAGCCCGAGCAGAATTCTACTTGGCCCAAGGAAAAATCACTGAGCATTCTTGTATCAATTCTTGATAACTTCCTGGGCCGAGCAGCTTTGTCCTCGACCGAGCAGGACTCCTTTGATCTCTTCAGGTATGATCCCCTGCTCTGGTCTGCCGAGCAGAACTTCCTTGGCCGAGCAGATCATGTTGTTCTTCATCCGAGGAGGCTTGCACGTTTGGTCGACCGAGCAGATACTTGGGAATTTCTGCTCGGCCGAAGTGATTCTGGCCATCTTGGGTCAACTTCCTCGGCTGAGTTGGTCTGCTCGCCACTCTCTGGACTTGCTCGGTTGGACTTGATTTGCTCGAGAGTAGTTTTGCTCTTGGGCACTTGACTTGAATTTTATCCATTTGCTCCATTTTGTGCTTTGTACTCTCTTTGATAAACTTTGAATAAAATCTGCATGAAACACAAAAGAGTATCAAATTCTCACAAAATAGTCGAAAACTAGCAAGAATCAAGCATAAGGAGTGTACAAATACTTACGAATTTGCACACTTATCAAACACCCCACACTTAATTCTTGTTCGTCCCGAACAAGTTAGTATGAATAGAGCAAATGATGCAATATAGGACTCATAAAGATTTCAAAGATCAATCAATGCATATGAGAGTGAAAATCAAGCACCAAGTGAAAGTTATAAACCTAAGAAATGAAATGCAAGCTATAAACTACTCCTAACTCACTTTCGTAGGAATCACGGATGCATTTAGCATATGCATCAAGCCTTTAAACCTCTAGGCTGCCCTAGGGGACGAGTTGTAGTCTCGTGAGAGTTTTCCAAGAGGGAGTACTCACAAATCCCGTTCACAATCATCCATTATACAATACACACCAATCAAGAAGCAACTAAGCAAGATTTTAAGCATTTTAACTCATAGCAAGCATGGAAATTAATTCATTCATATCACACAAATGCTTGGGAATCATGTCATTCATCACAAGTAACATCTAACATTCTTTCCATCATAGCTAGAATTTATCAAATCCATTTTCAATGCTTCTTATCATCACACAACTCATAAAGAGAAATTAGCACTCATGAAGGACTTGTCTAGCCAATCACTTATGCTTGCAAAGGGCAAGTACATAGGCTCATGACATTAAACTCATTCTCAAGTATATGACTACACGTCATGATCCATAAGAGAAGAGGAGTTTAGACATAGAAGGATTAATAGCTAGACATAGAATTCTCACTTGTGTTGCCATAAAGTGCAAGGATCATCCAAATAGACAAATCAACCAAGCAAATGCACAATCTCACTTGCAAATACACTCACAATATGCATAAGGGCACAAAGTCAAGAATCAATGCGAGTTACCATTCAAGCTTCTCTTTTATTCTCTTTTTTTTGCTTATTCAAGTACTTTCGGGGGGAACTTACCTTCCTAACCCCCGGCACTTGAATAACTTTTCATAAAACACATTTTTTTGTTAGTGCAAGTACTTTCGAGGGGGAAATTACCTTCCTAACCCCCGGCACTTGCACTACGATTCCTTGTTTACTTCTTTGAAGTAGGAATTTTTAGAGTGCTTTGGTGTTAACCCCACACTTAAAACTTGACAATGTGTCCAATTAACAAAAGATTGGCATATAGGCAAGCAAAGTTGATACACAAGCAAGGCAAAAATGACTAAAGTCACCTATTAGGCAAATACAAGCAAAACTCTATGCTATTTTCGAAAAAATTTCCTCTTGTTCATGCTAGCTAAAATCTCCTTACTCATTATGCAATGAAAGAGCACATTAATGATCAATGATTTAAACTAGCTTAGATGTCAATTCATGAAAAAGTGCACAAGCTAAGAATTTCAATCATCCCAAATCATCATGATCAATGAACAAATTTGTTAATCCATGCTCACAAATGTAATCTCAAGCTTAGCAACCTTATTTTTCAATTATCATCAAAAATGTAGGATGAAAGTGATACATCAAGCAAATGTCAATGCTCAAAAGTGATCAATGATTGAATGATTTGATGATTTGAAACATTAAAAGTATGAATGCATGCATTCTACCCCACCCCACACTTAAAAATTTGCTTAGTCCCTAAGCAATCAAATAAAGGCATAAGAGAAGGGTAAAGAAACTTCTCTCGTGTGAAGGAAGACTAGAATGCATCCATGCTTGCTCCATGCATGTTTGGCTTTGGCATAAACCTAAGCTCATAAGGATATCAAGATAGTGAAATGTATAGAGCTTGTGAAACAAATCAGTACATAGGCCATGCCAAACATATGAGATAAAGAGTTATTCAATCTCATAAAACATCCAAGATAACAATAAACACAAAGTTTGAATAACATCAAGGAAACACACAAAAGAGTAGCAAGTTCAACTCATAACACAATACATCACAAAATACTAGCAAGAGTGAAACAAGCAAGCAAATAAGCATAGTGTGCTTCCTACTCATCATCCTCATCATAGTCATCATCATCATCATTTGGTCTTCATTGTCATCTTCATCATCCTCTTCTTCATCATCATCTCCCTCATCCTCTTGTGGAATGTGGGAAGCAAAGTAATGGTCATCGGGTTGTGGAGGTGCCCTATACCCCGTGAGGTCTAGTTGGTCAAAGAGATGTGACATCATATCTCCTTGCCAATTAGCTATGTCTTGCGCGTAGGAGCCATAGGCAACTACTCTCTCATAGACCTCATCAACGGTATGTGGTGTGTAGTGGCTTTGTTGTGGTGGAGGAGGGTGATAGGATGTAGAATGTATGGGATTAGGTGGAGGGGTAAGGAGGAAAGTGATGGGGTGAGGAATGGTATGTAGGGATGTAAGAGGCGGCGGAATGGAAGGAGCTAGGAGAGTGAGCATAGGTGGCATGAGGTTCTTGGTCTTGATGAGGAGGTGAGTCATTGGGAGTACGGATTCGGTTGGAAGGTCCTTCTCCTCTCTTCCTCTTTGTAACTTGCTCTACCGCACGAAGAGGACGAAAAGGCCTTACAACCCACCGATCATTCCCCCATTCAATCATGTGCATTTGGCGCATCCTCCTAACATCAAGCACTTCTTTGCGTACGGGAGGGAAGTGGTCCACGGAGAATCCTAAGTGTATGGCAATCCATGTGATGATAGCTCCGCCACCTAAAGCCTTTGCCTTAGCATTTGGCTTTTGGTACTCTTCAAATTGTCTTGTGAGCATTTGTACCAAGTCAATCTTCTTCCTCTCCTTAATCAACCTCATGCAATCTAAGTCATGCTTGTAGACATGCCTTCCTCCATCCTTCCTCACAAAAATTGCCATAGAGACAAGTCTATGTATCACCTTATACCTCTCACCCAAATCATAGTGGATGGTTCGGGAGATACAAATGTTTCAATCCTTTTGGTGATCTCCTCCCAAAACCGATTCCTTTAAGGGGATCATTCCTAGGATAGACTCCCGCAACACTTCCTACCTCATCATCATTAATTGTGTCACTAGGAAGGTTGTCCTCCATACCTAGGATTTCCCTTACTTCATCCTCCCTAAGTCTCCACCATCTATCTCCAAGTCTAAAGTTCCATCCCATCACATACCTACGCCTTCCATCTACCATGCCTTCATCTATATCTCCATCAACCCATTCGGCACTAAATGTACACATGAATTCCTTGACCATTCTAGGATAAGTACCCGGATCTTCCCTCAACAAGAATCCTAATCCACAATTATCTAACAATTCATGGATCTTACCTCTTTGCATGTGAGGAAGAGAGTCAATCTCATCAAGCTTAGGGAAGAGGGTTCCCGGTATCTTGAAGTCCTCATACATCATGTACCTCTCTTGCTCTTCTCTCCTTTCAAATTGAAGAGGTTCCCCAAATGGATATGGAATGAGGCTTGGGGTATCCGAATTGGTTAGGAGGAGGGGAGGTTGCTCATGCATGCGGAGGATGATGATGATCTAAAGGATTCCATCTTCTAGCCATTGATGATGATGGATTTGAGTGGTTTTGGATGAGTTGATGAGTTGAGTAAGGTTGTGGAATGAGGAGGTTTGGAGCTTAGGGTGCTTAGTGAGAGAAGTGTGTTGAAGAATGAGGAAAAATGGGTCAAATAGGAAGAATGGTTGGGATACAAAGAGGGCGGCCGAGCAGAATTTTGCTCTCTGAAGTTGCTCGGCCGAGCAAGATGGGAATGGGGAGAGGAGAAGTTTGCTCGGCCAAGGAGGAATATGCTCGGGCAGAGGAAAGTTTTGAGCATGTACAATCTGCTCGGCCTAGGAAGAAATACTGCTCGGCCTAGGTGGGGAGAAGTTTACTTTGCTAGGGTTTGATCTATTTCTACTCGGCCTTGGTCAATA
>QZGG01001812.1:0-53293 GCA_006409495.1 Sedum album
CAATCTTTCAATATTTTGGAAGAGTTACCATAACCTAGATCAATTAAACTAGTCATCTACTCAATCCTACACTTTCATGTCAAGATTAAAGTAGATTATTCATGCAAGGCTAACTAATCAACACTATATCAACTTTCATTGCATATATCATTGATTATGTTCAATTAATTACACTTAAGCATTTTAACAAACACTTAATGTGCAACATTTAATAGATGTAGCCAATACACAAAATTCATATCAAAATTCATTGCACAACAAATTAATCATCATCCAAATACATGCATCCAACCTAGGGATCCATAGGATCCCTAACCAATCACTACTCACTACTCATACTAAAAGTAAAATCAACAATAGAAATGTATGGAAACATGAAATTAATTGCAAACTAGAGTAGATTGGAAGGTGTTGATGCTTGATCTTCACTCCAAAGTCTTCAATTCCACACAAAAGCTCTTGATTTTAAAAAATCGAAATTCTAGGGTTGCTGGTTAAAGTCCGAAGTCAAGGCCTCCAAAGGCCAAAGGCCCCGAGTTTGAAATGTTCAAAAAGTTTATATACTCGGTGGTCCTCTCCCTAGCAAAAATGACCTCGGCCGAGCAAGAAATTTGGGGAAAAATATGCTCGGCCGACTAGAATACCCTCTGGCCGAGCAGGTTTGGATGTGGCGCTGTTTGGGTCCTCGGCAGAGTTCAGCTTCCCTGTCCGAGCAGCATATTTGCTCGGTCGAGCAGGATTTTCCCTTGGCCGAGCAGAAGCTACTGACTTTTGATGTATCAATTTTGTCACACTGCTCGGGAGAGCAAAGAGCTGTCTCAGGACCTGCTCGGCCGAGCAAGGGTGACCTGCTCTGAACTCTTATGTACCTGGCCGAGCATAAATCTTCTTGGTCGAGCAGAAATCTCCTTGCACATCCTTGCTCGGCCAAGGACCTCCTTGCTCGACCAAGGATCTTCTTGCTTGGCCAAGGATCTCCTTGCTCAACTTGGACAAGTAGTCTCCTATGGCTTCTTTTGCGCACTTTTGTCTTGAATTTGCTCTCTTTTGCATTTGATAGCTCCATGATTTTACTTCTTGAATAAATCCTAAAATGAGCGTAAGAAGTATCAATTCTTTCATAAAGTAATCGAAAACAAACAAGAATCAAGCATAAGAAGTGTACAAATACTTGCAAATTTGCACACTTATCAATGGGCATATTGAGAGGTACAAGGCAAGGTTGGTTGCAAGAGGCTTCACTCAAACCTAAGGAGAAGACTACTTGGACACCTTTGCTCCGGTTGCTAAGCTTCATACAGTGAGGATCATCCTTTCCTTAGCCACCAACCTCAAGTGGGACCTTTGGCAGATGGATGTCAAGAATGCTTTTCAACAAGGAGAGTTGGAAGAAGTCTATATGCATCCTCCACCAGGGCTAAAAGAATCAGTACAACCAGGGAAAGTTCTATGGTTGAAGAAGGCCATCTATGGGCTGAAGCGATCTCCTAGAGCTTGGTACTACTAGCTGAGCTCAACCTTATTGGAAAATGGGTTCCACAAGTCGGAAGCTGATCACACTCTCTTCAGCCTTGAAGGACCTTTAGGTAGAGTTGTCATCCTTGTGTATGTTGATGATATCATCATCACAGGAAATGACAAGGCAGGTATTCTTGCTACCAAAGCTTTTCTTAAAAATGTCATTGATATAAAAGATATGGGTGAACTAAAGTACTTCCTAGGATTGAAGTATGCAACTCTAAAGAGGGGCTCTTCATATCCCAAAGGAAGTACACACTTGATCTCTTATGTGAGGCAGGAAAACTTGGAGCAAAATCTGCCAAAACTCCATTGGAAGAAGGCTACAAAATCCCAAGAGAGGGGGAGGGTGATGTGAAAGCTTATGAGAACCCAAAGCAATATAGAAGAATGGTTGGTAAGCTAATTTACTTGACCATTACTAGACCTGACATTTGCTATGCAGTGAATCAAGTGAGCCAACATATGCAAAGTCCAAAAATGCATCATTGGCAAATGGTGGAAAGGGAGGATAGGAAGTCCACAACAGGGTATTGCACCTTTGTGGGAGGAAACTTAGTCACTTGGAAGAGCAAGAAGCAGAATGTGGTGTCATGCTCTAGTGCTGAAGCTGAGTATAGAGCTATGAGGAAGCTCACCACTGAACTGATGTGGATCAAAGCTCTCCTCAAAGACTTGGGCATTGAAGTTTAAGAACCTATCCTTATGCACTGTGATAATCAAGCAGCAATTCACATATCCTCAAACTTAGTTTTCTATGAAAGAACCAAGCATATTGAGGTGGATTGTCAAAAGGTCCGAGAAATGGTGGTAAAAGAAATGATCCTTCTTAAATACACTCGAAGTGAAGATCAGTTGGCTGACATCTTCACCAAAGGAGCAAGTCTCAAAGTATGTGAGTCTATCTACCCAAGATTAGGACTCACCAGTAGCCCATCCACATGATCCCCTAATCATGAGGGCTTGTACTCTTTTTCCTAGGCAAGGTTTTGTCCCATGAGGTTTTCCTTGTCTAGGTTTTAACGAGGCAAGTCTTCATGATTCCAAGCATGACCTTTATCATCCAAGGTCAAGCTTGAGGGGGAGTGTTGGAGTGAAGACGAATAACAACTCTCCACTAGAAGACAAACAACAAGTGACATCCAAACGAGGAAAGAGCTGTTGGGAGTTTGAAACAAATGAGGAAAGAGCTGTTGGGAGTTTTTGTATAAGTACTCACCTTTGTAACACAATTGAAATTAAGTGAATGAAATCTGATTTCTATCACTACTCTCTCTAAACTCTAATACTCTCATTCTACATATTCTAACATAAACATTCACTTGAAAGTTCGATACAAGTTTGCTTCACTTTGAAGCAAAGTGCTAGTGTACTCTAAAGTTCGTGTTTAGAGGCTTTACGAACATGATAAATGAGTCGATTGTATGACTAATCACTTCATTATCACTTCTAATAGTGTAATATAGCATAACTCAATGATTAAACATTCACTCGAATCAAGTTTGCTTCACTTTGAAGCAAAGTGCTAGTGTACTCTAAAGTTCGTGTTTAGAGGCTTTACGAACATGATAAATGAGTTGATTGTATGACTAATCACTTCATTATTACTTCTAATAGTGTAATATAGCATAACTCAACGATTAAACATTCACTTGAAAGTTCGATATAAGTTTACATCACTTTGAAGCAAAGTGCTAGTGTACTCTAAAGTTCGTGTTTAAAGCCTTTACGAATATGATAAATGAGTCGATTGTATGACTAGTCACTTCATTATCACTTCTAATAGTGTAATTGATAGAGTGTAGTTGTACGCTACTTTAAGTCCTTTACATTGCTCATATTCTAACATATTTCAGTATAAGATTACGCTTTTGGTGTAGTTTTGTATCTCAGGTCTAAAAGATGAGTTAGAACGAAAACGCAACAAGAAGGCTGATTTCCAGAACAAAAGACAATAACTTGACAACAAGGACAGAAGACCACTAGCGCGCGAGCACTATGGCGCGCGAGTGTGGGTCGCGCAGAAGACAGCAAAATGGTGACGTCAGCAGAAGCGAGATATTGGGACGATGACGTCATCACGCGCTAAGAAATATTTCTAAGTTCAGTTTTTGGAGATTTAATATTTCCTAAGCTGATTCTTAGAGATATAGATGATTTCCTACAGATATCCTTGCCTAATTATTCGTGGAAACCCTAGGAGGCAAGGCTATAAATATAAAGCTTCATGGAAGTCACACGCACGCATACTTAGAGAGCTGACACACCGCAGACGGCTCAAGCAGAACTCCGACGCGCGCAAGCTGTCACGCGAGCCTGACGACGCACCATACAGATTTGTCTTGTTATTTTAGTTGTTATTTAATTATTCTTGAGATGTATTCATTCAGCATGAGTAGCTAAACTCACTGAACTCGGTTTGGATTTTGATCTATGAATAATATGTTTTGAGGTCTTGTTCTTAATTTACATGATTAAGTTTAGTATTATTATTCCGAACTCAATTGCATGATAATTAGGTTAGACAATTAAGCGAAGCCTTGCACCGCAGAGTTTGTAGAATCTATTATCTATAGTTAAACTATCAGAGGTACGTGACTGTGAATGATAGGAGTAACACTAGAATAGGCAGTAGCTACCTTGACCGGATTCGTTATTGACTAGACTAGATTGAGTAATAATATCATACAGACTTTGACCGGAATGTATGTGTAGGTTATTAAGCTGTGACAGGACCTTAATCTACGTGGACAATTATATCATGTACCATTAGTGACCGAGGATAAACATAGAATTCATAGTGAAGAATCTGAACCGAGCTCATCTCTTGCATAGTTATCTGCATCTTTTATACTTGCTTTCTGTGTGTGCGCCAGTTATACTTGCGCAGCAGTTTTTCTTTCTTTTAATTGTTCTCACGCACAACCCCAATTCTTTAGTTTGTAGTTGAAAAGAGACTTCCACCGTTCCCTGTGGATTCGACCCCAGCTTGCCGATACTATACTAGTAAGGAGAGTAGGGACAAATTTGCAGCACTCAACGACGTGCTCGTCAAATTTTGGCGCCGTTGCCGGGGAGCGGCTAGAGAAGTTTTTTTTCTTTTTTTTCTTTTTGTTATTTACTTTTCGTTTTCTTAAACAAAAATCCAAAAAAAAATAGTTACGTTTAATTTAGCTGTTGTTTTTGTTTTGCATGGAAGATTTTGGTGAGAACAGTGTAATAGGCAGACGCATGGACAACACGCCAGACGCGCCAGGGCGCAACGCCGATAACGTCTTTGCTCGCCTACACCCTGCCGAACTCGATGCACTCAGAAGAGAACTACGCAGAGACCTAGAGTTCAGAGGGGATGCTGAATTGCCGAGACAGGACAACCAGCTGAATAATAATGTGGACGTACGTGCGCCACCACCTGTCGCGCGCGTACCTGCACCACCTGTGGCGCGACGCACCATCAAAGAGATGTCTGCCCCTCAGGCGGTTAATCAGCCATGGTGCATCGTACTGCCCCCAGATGGTCACTTTGAGCTGCGGACTCAACTTGTTCACTACATACCAAAATTCCATGGTATGGCTAGTGAGAACCCAGTAAAGCACGTACGAGAGTTCGCGGCCATCTGCGAGAACATGAGGAATGGGAACGAGGATCCAGAGTTGCTTAAGTTGAGAGCTTTCCCATTCTCTCTATGTGATTCAGCTCGACAATGGTTAATGGGGCTAGCTCCGGGGTCAATAAGGACTTGGCCCGAGTTACAAGAACGGTTCTAGAAAATTTATCCTGCGGCCAAGGTATCGTTACTACGAAGAGAGCTAGCTGCCCGAAGCAGTTGCACGGTGAGTCATTATCGAATATTATGAGCGGTTCAGGGAACTTGAAGCGAACTGCTACAATCATGGACTCCCGCAACATGTGTTGATAGAGAACTTCCTCAACGGACTAACTGAGATGGAACTCAGGTTGTTGAACGCTTGCGCAGGAGGCAACGTGAGGAATATGTATCCAGAGGATGTATGGAAGCTGATAGAAGACACTGCGGACCAAGTCAGATATCAAGTGTCGCTAGAGAACAACCGCACCAGAGCACTGCATCAGGTAGATGTAACCGGAGAGATCAAGGAATTGAAGGACATGATGCAGAAGTTGATGATGAAGCAAAGCGTCGATACTAGAACTTGTGAATTCTGTCACGCCACAGACCACCTGACTGACGCATGCCCCACCCTGTTTGAAGAACACGCAGATGTTAATGCTGTGGGTGGATGGAATAATGGACAAGCTAGGCAAGGACAGCCTAGATTTGGATTGGCTGAGAATGGGTTTAGTTGGAAGAATGAGCAGAACTTTCAGAGACCGCGCGCTGACTGGCGCGCGCAACCTAATGCCCCACTGGCGCGCGACCTTACGCGCCAGCTGCTGCTTATAACCCGCCACATAAACGCGCTGAAGGACCAGTGCAGTACAACCAGCAGCCACCCAAGAAATCACTAGAGGAGATAGTAGGTCAGTTGGCTGAAACCGTAAGCAAGAATCAGGAGCAGAACGAGAGGCGTTTCGCTCTGATTGAAAGTCAGTTAACACAAATCTCTGAAACCGTGACCGAAATCTCAAATAACAGGAAAGCAGCGAAGGCCAGAGTGCAGAATGGTGTCAACGCAGTATTACTTAGATCAGGAAAGGAAACATCAGGTGCGCCAGAGACCACTCGCGCCAAGAAAAGCGCGCACGCGCAGAATAATAGTTCACCGCCAGAATCCAGCGCACCAGTTGCAGAAACAGAGGAACCATCTAGCAGCAACGTGCCACTTCCTTTCCCTGCCCAGAGCAATAAACCTAATAAAACCGAGCTAGATCAAGAGCTATATGACCTGTTCAGCAAGGTGGAAATCAACATTCCACTTATAGATGCACTGAAACAAATCCCCAGGTATGCGAAATTTCTTAAGGATTTATGCACAAACAGAAGAAGGAAAGGAGGAAAGAAAGAGCAAGTGCAGCTGAACGCTAACGCCTCTGCAATCGTGCAACACAAGGTACCACCTAAATGCCGAGATCCAGGTACGTTCACTATACCATGCACCATAGGTAATTCTGTAGTGGATAATTGCATGATAGACTTAGGGGCATCTATAAATGTTCTACCCCATTCTTTATACACGTCTCTCCGCATTGGACCACTAAAGCCTGCAGGGTTAACAATCCAACTAGCGGATCGGTCGTGCAAACAACCAGTGGGCATGATTGAAGATGTACTAGTAAGGGTAGGAGAATTGGTGTTTCCAGCAGATTTTTATGTGTTAGAGATGGAAGGAAACGTCTCTGCCGACACTGCTCAAGTATTGCTTGGCCGACCCTTTTTGATGACCGCACGAACAAGAATCGACGTATGGAAAGGAACTCTTTCAATGGAAGTCGATGGTGAGGTCATACACTTCAATATATTCAAGGGAATGCAGTTTCCACCTGATGATTCTACAATAAACGCACTGGACGTTATCGATGAAGCAGTGGAAGAGGAGCAGACGCGCCAGACAACTGGCGCACTGTAGAAGCGCGACGAAGAAGAGGAAACACCAGAGCGGACGACTTGAGGTATCTTATTTCTAGTACTGAATTATGTGTTGCTAACACGGCTGTCTCTCGTAACATACAGGAATCAAAGATCATACTGAAGCAACTCCCAGAGCATTTGAAGTATGTGTTCTTAGACGACAATGAGACTAAGCCGGTGATTATAAAGAACCAGCTAGAACCTGCTCAAGAAACGCGTCTAGTAGAAGTCTTGCGCAACAACAGGCGCGCACTCGGATGGACATTGGATGACTTCGCGGAATCAGTCCCGATGTATGCATGCATCGAATTCTGCTAGAAGATGGAGCCAAACCATGCAGGGATGCCCAACGAAGACTTAACCCTATTATGATGGAGGTGGTACAGAAAGAGATCATCAAGCTGTTGGACGCCGGAATCATTTATCCCATCTCTGATAGTAAGTGGGTAAGTCCGATACATGTTGTCCCTAAAAGGTGGAATCACCGTAGAAGAGAACGCAGGAGAACTAGTGCCCAAGAGGATACAGACCGGTTGGCGCATGTGCATAGACTACCGGAAGCTGAACGCAGTAACGCGCAAGGATCACTTCCCCTTGCCGTTTATAGATCAGATGCTTGACCGATTGGCAGGTAAACCACATTACTGTTTCTTGGATGGGTTTTCAGGATACAATCAGATTCCCATAGCTGCGGAAGACCAAGAAAAGACAACGTTTACGTGCCCTTTCGGTACATTTGCTTTCCGGCGCATGTCTTTTGGATTATGCAACGCGCCTAAAAGGTTAGTAATGAGCATATTCGGACATGTTGGGTTCATGCATTGAGGTGTTTATGGACGACTTTACTGTGCATGGGAACACTTTTGATGATTGTCTGGAAAATTTAGATAAGGTCTTGAAACGTTGCATATCTAAGAACCTAGTCTTGAATTATGAAAAGTGTCACTTTATGGTCACGCATGGAGTAGTGCTAGGCCATATTGTCTCTAGAGAAGGGTTAAAGGTAGACAAGGCAAAAATTGATCTTATTGCTAGCTTGCCGTACCCCACTAATGTTAGAGAAATCAAATCTTTTTTAGGGCACGCTGGATTCTACAGACGTTTCATTCAAGATTTTTCTAAAATATCTACCCCATTGTCTAACCTCCTGCAAAAGGATGTAGTGTTTGACTTTACAGATGCCTGTCGCGCAGCGTTTGACGCACTGAAGCGCGCACTGACTAGCGCGCCAGTACTACAGGCGCCAGATTGGGACCTACCATTCGAGTTGATGTGTGACGCGAGCGACTATGCTGTTGGCGCAGTACTTGGTCAGCGCAAAGATAAGAAACCACACGCCATCTACTATGCCTCGCGCACACTGGACCCAGCGCAGCGAACTACACCACTACTGACTGAAAAGGAGTTATTAGCCATTGTTTTTGCCCTAGAGAAATTCCGTGCATACATATTAGGGGCCAAAGTCATCATATTCACGGATCACGCCGCACTAAGGTATTTAATGTCTAAGAAAGAAACTAAGCCGAGACTCATGCGTTGGTTGTTGCTTTTGCAGGAATTCAACATTGAAATCAAAGACAAAAAGGGCTCGGATAACACAGTAGCAGATCACCTTAGTCGAATAATCAGAGAGGAGGATCAGGGGATCATTAAGGAGACATTCCCAGACGAGCACATAATGACGTTACAGGGTAAGATACCATGGTATGCGCACATTGTGAACTACCTGGTCACTGGTAAGTTCCCACCAACTTTTAACAAACCGCAACAGCTTCGATTGAAACGTGATGCTAGATTGTACCTATGGGATGATCCGTACTTATTTAGAATAGGTCCAGATCAAATACTGAGACGTTGTATTCCTGATCATGAAATAGAGTCAGTTATAGCCTTTTGTCATGAGCATGCATGTGGAGGTCATTTTGGTCCTAAACGAACTAGTAGAAAAATATTAGATTCTGGTTTCTATTGGCCACACGTGTTCAGAGACGCATACGCGCACTGCAAAAGTTGCGATAGATGTCAGCGCGCAGGCAACATATCGGCGCGCAACGAGATGCCTCAGATGCCCATCATGGTAGACGAAGTATTCGATTTATGGGGGGATTGACTTCATGGGTCCTTTCCCTCCTTCTTTCGGATTTGAGTACATTCTTGTAGCTGTAGACTATGTATCTAAATGGGTTGAGGCTAAGGCTACACGAAAAGATGATGCCAAAACTGTTACTGATTTCTTGCGCACTAACGTTTTCTGCCGTTATGGTGTACCCAAGGCACTGATCAGTGACCAAGGAACGCATTTTTGTAACAGGTTGGTGGCACAGGTACTCAAACACTATGGAGTTCAACATAGAACTTCCACGGCTTACCATCCACAAACAAACGGCCAAGCTGAAATCTCCAACAGAGAAATCAAGCGCATACTCGAGAAGATGGTGAAGCCAACGCGCAAAGATTGGAGCCTCCGTCTGGATGACGCACTCTGGGCATATCGGACAGCTTTCAAGACCCCAATCGGCACCTCCCCATTCCGGTTAGTTTATGGAAAAGCATGTCACCTTCCAGTGGAATTGGAGCATAAGGCATACTGGGCTTTGCGCGCATGCAATTTGGATCTGGATAGTGCACAACGAGAGAGAATGTTGGACTTGAACGAGCTGGAAGAGCTGCGCGCGGACGCATATGACAGTACGCGCGACTACAAGCTGCGCACCAAGATCTATCACGATAAGTTTATTCTTCGTCGTTCTTTCAACATTGGTGATAAGGTTTTGTTATTCTCATCCCGTTTAAAGATCATGCCAGGGAAGTTGCGGAGTAGGTGGACCGGACCTTTCACCATCACAAAAATCTTTGCATACGGAGCCGTCGAACTCGAAGATGAAAAGGATCATCACCGTTTCAAAGTGAACGGTCAGCGAATTAAGCAGTACCTTTCGGGGCCTATTCCACCAGCACAAGAGTTCGACCTTTCAGAACCAGGGGAGTTAGGAGAGCCCGCACATGAATCAGCAGACACGCGCACTACATACCGCGCGCGCAAAGAGACGCGCCAGAGAACCCGCGCGTCAACTCAATCGGGCATTGAAGAAACACCACGGCGTTGACCAAACAAGGTACTGTCGAGCCAGCGACGTTAAACCACGGCACTTCCGGGAGGTAACCCGTGCATTACTATTGCCTTCTTTACTACTTGTGCATAACGTGAGGACACGTTTTTGTTTAAGTGTGGGGGGTAGTAGTACATTTAACTTAGGAGTAGAATTAAATTTTTCGTTTTTTTTAGTTTAAACAAACCAAACCGAACGCTGAACACATCTCAAGAGGTAATTGCGCGCGAGAAACATTGGCGTGCGCGACCTGTTTGCGCACTCGCGCACCTGAGGTATTTTGTGCTTATATGACATATTCTGATTTTTTAATTTTTTCGAATTTTGTGTATCTCTTAAGTGGAATAACGAGGGATGTGGAGCTGATAGAAACGTCCTAGAGAAGCAGTCGATCGAACGAAGCTTGAGGATCGGTTGCATGGTTATGAGTTTTTGTGGAGGTTGGTACTTCGCGGTCAAAGGAATAAGAGCAAGCTCAGTCACGCAGATGCCGAAGGCGAAACCCTACAGCGTGACGAGACGGGAAAACAGACCGTCTTCGTGGAAGTTAGTTGCTCAGGAAGGGGCGCGCGGTTGCAAACGCGCGGTCTGACTTGCGCGCGACTGATCAGAAGCGAGAGCGGGGCGTGGTTCCATAGCTGCTATCCGAAGGCCATGATTGGAAAACGTTCTAGGGAAGAATCAAGATCCGGACCAGAAAGAAAGTATTCAATTCAAAGTTAAAGCTCAAAAGGCCGAAACAATGAAAAGAGAAATTTGTGCAACAAAGGTTATCAATCTGTCCGAGAAACAAACAGTGAAGCGTCAAAGACGTAAAGCTCAGAAACCCTAAGACGCGGATCAATCACGTACCAGAGAAAGCGAAAACAAGTAACCATGCAAGCGCAACTCAAGTAGAATTCGGTGACCGGTGCTTAAAAAGGACTATCTCCCAATCATCCGAATTGATTTGCATTCCACAAGAGAGGTAACACAAGGTTTGAATTAGTTACTTAAATCAGTTTTGTGTTGTATATCACAAGTGCGCAGGTTGCAGGTTGTGAGAGTAGCGCAGATGTGGCGCAGTAAGTCCAACATTCCATTCACGCGTGCATTACACAAAAGGTAAGGAAGCCGACTTGTTCAGGGACGAACAAGAGTAAGTGTGGGGGATTTGATAGAGTGTAGTTGTACGCTACTTTAAGTCCTTTACATTGCTCATATTCTAACATATTTCAGTATAAGATTACGCTTTTGGTGTAGTTTTGTATCTCAGGTCTAAAAGATGAGTTAGAACGAAAACGCAACAAGAAGGCTGATTTCCAGAACAAAAGACAACAACTTGACAAACAAGGACAGAAGACCACTAGCGCGCGAGCACTATGGCGCGCGAGTGTGGGTCGCGCAGAAGACAGCAAAACGGTGACGTCAGCAGAAAGCGAGATATTCGGGACGATGACGTCATCACGCGCTAAAGATATTTCTAAGTTCAGTTTTTGGAGATTTAATATTTCCTAAGCTGATTCTTAGAGATATAGATGATTTCCTACAGATATCCTTGCCTAATATTCGTGGAAACCCTAGGAGGCAAGGTATAAATATAAAGCTTCATGGAAATCACACGACGCATACTTAGAGAGCTGAACACGCCGCAGACGGCTCAGAGCAGAACTCCGACGCGCGCAAGCTGTCACGCGAGCCTGACGACGCACCATACAGATTTGTCTTGTTATTTTAGTTGTTATTTAATTATTCTTGAGATGTATTCATTCAGCATGAGTAGCTAAACTCACTGAACTCGGTTTGGATTTTGATCTATGAATAATATGTTTTGAGGTCTTGTTCTTAATTTACATGATTAAGTTTAGTATTATTATTCCGAACTCAATTGCATGATAATTAGGTTAGACAATTAAGCGAAGCCTTGCACCGCAGACTTAGTTGTAGAATCTATTATCTATAGTTAAACTATCAGAGGTACGTGACTGTGAATGATAGGAGTAACACTAGAATAGGCAGTAGCTACCTTGACCGGATTCGTTATTGACTAGACTAGATTGAGTAATAATATCATACAGACTTTGACCGGAATGTATGTGTAGGTTATTAAGCTGTGACAGGACCTTAATCTACGTGGACAATTATATCATGTACCATTAGTGACCGAGGATAAACATAGAATTCATAGTGAAGAATCTGAACTGAGCTCATCTCTTGCATAGTTATCTGCATCTTTTATACTTGCTTTCTATGTGTGCGCCAGTTTTACTTGCGCAACAGTTTTTCTTTCTTTTAATTGTTCTCACGCACCCCAATTCTTTAGTTGTAGTTGAAAAGAGACCCCAGCTTGCCGATACTATACTAGTAAGGAGAGTAGGGACAAATTTGCAGCACTCAACGACGTGCTCGTCAGTAATATAGCATAGCTCAATGATTAAACGATTCTCTTGAATGTTCGATACAAGTTTGCTTCACTTTGAAGCAAACTGCTTGTGTACTCTAAAGTTCGTGTTTAGAGCCATTACGAACATGATAAATGAGTCGATTGTATGACTAATCACTTCATTATCACTTCTTATAGTGTAATATAGCATAACTCAACGATTAACATTCACTTGAAAGTAAGAATCAAGTTTGCTTCACTTTGAAGCAAAGTGCTAGTGTACTCTAAAGTTCGTGTTTAGAGGTTTTACAACATGATTGACGAGCACGTCGTTGAGTGCTGCAAATTTATCCCGGCTCTCCTACTAGTATAGTCTTGGTAAGCTGGAGTCGAATCCACAGGGAACGGTGAGAATTCTCCTTTCAACTACAAACTAAGAATTGGGGTTGTGAGTGAAAACAACTAAAAGAAAAAGAAAACTGTTGCGCAATTACAACTGGCGCACACACAGACAGCAAGTATAAAAGATGTAAATAAATATGCAAGAGATGAGGTCGGTTCAGATTCTTCACTATGAATTTCTATGTTTATCCTCGGTCACTAAAGATACATGACATACTGTCCACGTAGGTTAAGGTCCTGTCACAGCTTAATAACCTACACATACATTCCGGTCAAGGTCCGTATGATATTATTATTCAACCTAGTCTAGTCAACAACGAATCCGGTCAAGGTAGCTATTACCTATTCTAGTGTTACTCCTATCATTCACAGTCACGTACTTCTAATAGTTTAACTATAGATAATAAATTCTACAACTAAGTCTGCGGTGCAAGGCTTTGCTTAATTGTCTAACCTAATTATCATGCAATTGAGTTCGGAATAATAATACTAAACTTTATCATGCAAATTAAGAACAAGACCTCAAAACATATCATTTATAGATTCAAATCCAAACCGAATTCAGTAAGTTAGCTAGACATACTGAGTGGATACATCTCAAGAATAATTATATGACAACTAAAATAACAAGACAAATCTGTTTGGTGCGTCGTCAGGTTTGCGTGACAGCTTGCGCGCACGGCTAGGTCGGAATTCTGCTCTGAGCCGTCTGGTCCCTTCTGCGTGCATGCATGTGATTTCCATGAAGCTTTGTATTTATAGTCTTTCCTCCTAGGGTTTCCACGAATATTTAGGCAAGGATATCTGTAGGAAATCATCTGCATCTCTAAAAATCAGCTTAGGAAACACTTGATCTCCAAAAACCGAACTTAGAAATATTCTTTGCGCATGATGACGTCATCGCTCCTGATATCTCGCTGTCTGCTGATGTCATCGTTCTGCTGTCTTCTGCGCGACCCACACTCGCACGCTAGTGGTCTTCTGTCCTTTGTTGTCAGGTTGTTGTTTTTTGCTCTGAATTTCAGCCTTCTTGTTGCGTTTTTATTCTAACTCTTCTTTTGAACCTGAGATACAAAACTACACCAAAAGCGTAATCTTATCCTGAAATATATTAGAATATAAGCTATGTAACGGACTTAAAGTAGCGTACAACTGTGCTCTATCAAATCCCCGACACTTACTCTTGTTCGTCCCTGAACAAGTCAGCTTCCTTACCTCTTGTGTAATGCACGCGTGAAAGTTGGACTTACTGCGCCACATGCCTGCGCCACTCACATAGCCTGCGCAACTGTGACTATATAACACAAAACTGATTTTAGTAATTAATTCAACCTTGTGTTACCTCTCTTGTGGAATGCATATCAATTTGGATGATTGGGAGATAGTCCTTTTCAAGCACCGATCACCGAATTCTTCTTGAGTTGTGATTGCATGGTTAATTGTATTCGCTTCCTCTGATACGTGATTGATCCGTGTCTTAGGGTTTCTGAGCTTTACGTCTTTGACGTTCACTATTTGTTTCTCGGACAACTGATAACTTTTGCTGCACACTTTTCTTCTTTTCATTGTTTCGGCCTTTTGAGCTTTAACTTTGAATTGAATACTTCTTTCTGGTCCGGATTTTGATTCTTCTCTAGAACGGTTTCCAATCATGGCCTTCGGATAGCAGCTATGGAACCACGCCCCGCTCTTGCTTCTGACCAGTCGCGCGGAAGTCAGGCCGCGCGTTTGCAACCACGCCATTAGGGTTTTCCCTTCGGCATCTGCGTGACTGAGCTTGCTCTTATTCATTTTATCACAGAGTACCAACCTCCACGAGTACTCATAACCATACAACCGATCCTCAATCTTCGTTCGGTCGACTGCTTCTCTAGGACGTTTCTATCAACTCCACATCCCTCGTTATTCCATTCAAGCAATACACAAAATTCGAAAAAATTATCAAAAAATCAGAATATGTCATATATGCACAAATTAGCACAGGTGCACGAGTGCGCACACAGGTCGTGCAAGCCAGTGTTTCTCGCGCGCAATTACCTCTTGAGATGTGTTCACATTCGGTTTGTCTTAACTAAAAAAACGAATTTTTTTAATCCTACTCCTTAGATAAATGTACTACTACCCAACCCACACTTAAACAAAAACGTGTCCTCACGTTATGCACAAGTAGTAAAGAAGGCAATAGCAATGCACGGATGTAAACAGCCACAATTCAGAACATAGCCATCCACCGAATTATTGAAAGCACCGATTAATTTAAAAACACCATTTAACACATAACGATAATTAAAAACAAGTGTTTTAAAGTAAACAGTTCAAACAACCACCGAAATATTCATTACACCGATCACAAAATACTTAGAAAGATGATGAAAAAGACCGGGAGAGCTCTTCAATTGGGTCTTCGCCCTGTAGTGCATACTCTTCCGGGATCGGGTCACCAGCACGCCATCCTCTGGGTGGCGTCATGTCCAAGTTGGCTCCCTGAGGCGCCGCATATTCCATTACTCGCTGGGCGTTGAATACCCAGCGCTCATCCATCTGCACATGTGCGCGACCTCCTTGTGCGCTGGACTCAGCTCGCGTATCCCTTATCTGGTGCCTGTTCCTTCGAGGCGCCACAGGCTCTTGCGCCACTGCTTCTGGCGCAGCCCTAACATTCCTTAACCTAGGCCTGTAACTCCAGTACGCGGTTCCATCCGCGCGAATCTTGATCCCCTTGTATAGGCGCATCTTCTGGCGCGTCAGGTATTCTGCCCGGATGATGGTGTGCTCTTCCGTCCACGGCTCCATGTGCAGCGCACGTAGGAAGTGCGTGATCAGTCCTCCGCATAGGAGCGGGCCCTTCATGCTCACCACCTCCCAATAGTTGGTGAGCACGCGCGTGTAGCGCTCTTTCTTCCCATAATAGAGGCCTTTCAAAATTTCCATATCCAGTAGCCCCGGCCTCTGAGATCCATTGTATCGGCCCAGAATTGAGTGGGAGATTAGCCTCTGCAGATAAAACATCTTCGGGTCAAGCAGTTCTGTTCCGAGGCTGCGCCCACCCGCGTATGCCTTGCTGCCATCGGTCCAATCATCCCAAGCTTCCTGGTCCGTGTGCTCATCAACCGATGCCCCGGGCATCCTATCAAAACCCATCACAGCTCCAAATTGTGATGGACGGGCCTCATAGTACACCCCACGGTGCCTATATCTGATCCGATCGCTTAGTCTTTCGTATGAAGCCAAGTACTCCAAAACATCATCTGCGTTGGTGTCACATGATAAGTCCATGAACGCAGCCCAGCCAGTTGCGGCAAATGCCGCGTGCACGTCCTCATAAAGCCCCATTTCTCTAAAAAATTCTTCGTCCACAAACACGGACGACAGCACTTCACACTTGCTAAACATCTCATACTTGATGTGGAAATCCAGCTTCTCAGTTTGATCTACGCAGATTGACATCTTGGCAGCACTAAACTTACGTATCAATTCACAACAGGTTCGCATGTCCAGTCACGCGCGAGCAAAACCCAGATCTGGCCGGACTCCTTTCTACTGAATTGAACTAGCAAAATTACTCGGAATTAAACCAGATTTGATGAGCGAATTACCTCTGCCGAGATCTACAGCTTTGCAAAAGATTGTGCAAATCAAGGCTTTGGTGCGGCGGCGATGCGGCGGCTGTTGGTGGTCGGCGGTGGTGGCTTGGGTTTTTGTGTTTAGAGAGATAAGTGAAAAATAAAAAGTGACACAAAATGAACCCCACATCACATATTTATAGTACAAGAAGACCACATGCATGCATGGCCCAAAACTACATGGGCCCAAGACTAAAACTAAACCTAAAACTAAAACTAAACGAAAACTAAACACTCACAAACAAATGAAAATAATCTAAGTTAAGTTTGTCGGAGTACCTCCCGACGAGTGCGTTGTTTAACATCGTTAGCTCGACTCAAATGCGCCCTCATAGCGCACGGTCTACCTCCCCCACACTTGAACATTTGCCTCCTTCCGTGTTATCATCTTTTCTGCATGGCAAAAATTCAAGTGAGTTAATATCAGAATAATAAGAGTAGTCAATATGATCGGAAGGTAAAGAGATAGAAAACGCGTAGTTTCGCGTATTAGGTCTGTCAGATGCGCCAGACTGTGCGCAAGTTATCTCTCGCACGTCCTTGAGTCGCGCAGCCCTATTCTGCATGATCATCCTGCGCACCATATCTGCGTTCCGATGCTGTTCCCAAGTATCGTGTTGCTCTCGACTTTGTTCTCTGCTCCTCTTATCAGGTGGCTTATTCTTTATATTGTTCTGGCGCATCGAATCATAGTCTTCTGGCTGGCGCGCATCATCTCAGAATGCCTCGATATTGGTGCCTTGTTTACCCGATCATTTACCAATGGTTCCTCGGATAACCTGATTCTGTTGATGACATCTAATCTGAGTATGTGCTTCTTATCTTGTAATGTCACCATACCTTGCCCGACATCAATGCACACTTGCGCGGTCCTCATGAATGGTCGGCCAAGCAACACAGATTCTCTTGCTTCCGTATTCGGCTTGTTCATGTCAACTACATAGAAATCTGCTAGGAACTTGAGTTCGCCGACATGAGTCAAGACATCCACTATCTTCCCCTTTGCTTCGGTCCGTGAGTTATCCGCAAGTAGTAATGCAATGTCCGTTGGCTCTAGAGGTCCCATTGACGATGCTGAATATAGCGAATATGGCAGCAAGTTAACTGATGCTCCTAAGTCTAACATGCACTCGCTAACCAGGGTGTCTCCAATAAAGCACGGAATGGTAAAAGTTCCCGATCAGCAAGTTTCTCTGGTAAATATAGAGCTAAACATAACTTCAAGCTTGCTTGGAGATCATTCAGCACGATACCTTCCTTCTGTTCTGGCGCATCAGAGTAGGTGTTTGTGAAAACTGGTGCTACAATCAATTCTTTATTCTGTTCTTCTGCGCCAGTAGTGACGCGTGTATCAACTGGCGCGCTAGTATTGTCTGGTTGTGGCGCGTCCATCTGAACCATGTTGATACTTCCTTTCAGGTTCTGAATGACCTGGGAAGGTAGATTACCATCACTAGCCTTCAGTTCATTCACAGTGGTGGCGATCTGGGTGAGCTGATTCTCTATTAGTTTAAACCTTTTATCATTCTGCTCTTCATTCCTTCGCACTGTCTCAGCCAACTGACTAACTATTTCCTCTAATGACTTCCTGGGTGGTTGAGTATTCTGCGTTTGTCCTTCAGTGCGTCTGTGTGGTGGGTTGTAGGAAGTCACTGGCGCATAAGGTCGCGCGCCAGTGGGTGCATAAGGTTGCGCGCACCAGTCAGCGTGCGGTCTTTGGAATTCTGCTCATTCTTCCAACTAAACCCGTTTTCTGCTAAGCCGAATCTAGGCTGTCTGATAGAGTGCAGTTGTACGCTATTTTATGTCCTTTACACTGCTTTTATTCTAACATATTGAGGTATAAGATTACGCTTTTGGTGTAGTTTTGTATTTCAGGTCTTAAAGAAGAGTTAGAATCAAAACGCAACAAGGAGGCTGAATCTCGAGCAAAAAGATAACAAAGCAACAACAACAGACAAAAGGCCGCTGGCGCGCGAGCAACATGGCGCGCGAGTGAAGAACGCGCAGAAGACAGCAAAACGGTGACGTCAGCAGATAGCGAGATCTTCGGGACGATGACGTCATCACGCGCGAGAATATTTCTAAGTTCAGTTTTTGGAGATTTAATATTTCCTAAGCTGATTTTTAGAGATATAGATGATTTCCTACAGATATCCTTGCCTAAATATTCGTGGAAACCCTAGGAGGCAAGGCTATAAATACAAAGATTTATGGATCACAGAGACGAGAGAGAGAGCTGACGGCGCAGAGCAGAATTCCGGCGAAGACGTGCGCACAACTGTCACGCGAGCGACGACGCAGCATCAGATTTGTCTTGTTATTTAGTTGTCTTATAATTATTCTTGAGATGTATTCGATCAGTATGTCTAGCTAACTTACTGATTTCGGTTTGGATTTGGATCTATGAATAATATGTTTTTGAGGTCTTGTTCTTAATTTACATGATCAAGTTTAGTATTATTATTCCGCACTCCATTGCATGATAATTAGGTTAGACAATTAAGCGAAGCCTTGCACCGCAGACTTAGTTGTAGAATCTAGTATCTATAGTTAAACTATCAGAAGTACGTGACTGTGAATGATAGGAGTAACACTAGAATAGGCAGTAACTACCTTGACCGGATTCGTTATTGACTAGACTAGATTGAGTAGTAATATCATACAAACCTTGACCGGAATGTATGTGTAGGTTATTAAGCTGTGACAGGACCTTAATCTACGTGGACAATTATATCATGTGCCTTTAGTGACCAAGGATAAAACATAGAGTTCATAGTGAAGAATCTGAACCGGATTCATCTCTTGCATATTTGTTTGCATCTTTCATACTTGCTGTCTGTGTGTGCGCCAGTTGTACTTGCGCAGCAGTTTTTTCTTTCTTTTTAAACTCACGCACAACCCAATTTTAGTTTGTAGTTGAAAAGAGACTTCCACCGTTCCCTGTGGATTCGACCCCAGCTTGCCAATACTATACTAGTGAGGAGAGTCGGGACAAATTTGCAGCACTCAACGACGTGCTCGTCAAATTTTGGCGCCGTTGCCGGGGAACGGCTAGAGAAGTTTTCTTTTCCTTTTTTTTCTGTTATTTTCTTTTCGTTTCTTTTAAATAAAAAATCCAAAAATATTAGTTACGTTTAATTTAGTTGTTGTTTTTGTTTTGCATGGAAGATTTTGGTGAGAATAGTGTCATCGGCAGACGAGCAGGAACTCCAGACGCACCAGCGCGTAACGCTGACAACATTTTTGCACGCCTGAACCCAGCTGAACTCGAGGCAATCAGAAGAGAAGTACGCAGAGACTTAGAGTTCAGAATGGACGTTGAACTACCCAGAAATGATAATCAGTTGAATGATAACATGGATAGACGCGCGCCACCTCCTGGCGCGCGCGTGCCTGCTCAACCAGTGGCGCGACGCACCATCAAGGAGATGTCTGCTCCTCAAGCTGTGAATCAACCATGGTGCATAGTACTGCCTCCAGATGGACACTTCGAACTGCGGACTCAGCTTGTTCACTACATACCAAAATTCCATGGTATGGCTAGTGAGAATCCAGTAAAACATGTACGAGAATTCGCAGCCATTT
The DNA here is from genome assembly GCA_006409495.1 of Sedum album. Classification (NCBI taxonomy): domain Eukaryota; kingdom Viridiplantae; phylum Streptophyta; class Magnoliopsida; order Saxifragales; family Crassulaceae; genus Sedum; species Sedum album. Next base: position 20,153 of record QZGG01001812.1, read on the forward strand.
GTGAGAATATGAGGAATGGGAATGAGGACCCAGAATTGTTGAAGCTTAGAGCCTTCCCGTTTTCACTATGTGATTCAGCTCGACAATGGTTGATGGGACTAGCGCCGGGTTCAATAAGGACATGGCCCGAATTACAAGAACGATTTCTAGACAAGTTTTATCCCGCGGCCAAAGTGTCACTGCTGCGTCGAGAGTTAGCTGCGCCGAAACAGTTGCATGGGGAATCATTATCAGAGTATTACGAGCGGTTCAGGGAACTTGAAGCGAACTGCTACAATCATGGACTCCCGCAACATGTGTTGATAGAGAACTTCCTCAACGGACTTACTGAGATGGAGCTCAGGTTGTTGAATGCTTGCGCAGGAGGCAACGTGAGGAATATGTACCCGGAGGATGTTTGGAAACTAATAGAGGACACGGCTGATCAAGTAAGATATCAAGTATCTTTGGAAAACAACCGTACTAGATCTCTGCATCAAGTGGATGTCACTGGCGAGATTAAAGAATTAAAGGATATGATGCAGAAGCTAATGTTGAAACAAAGCGTCGAAGCAAGAGCGTGTGAATTCTGTCACGCCACAGACCATCTGACTGACGCATGCCCCTCCCTATTCGAAGAACACGCAGATGTTAATGCAGTAGGAGGATGGAACAATGGACAAGCTAGGCAAGGACAGCCTAGGTTTGGATTGGCAGAGAATGGGTTTAGTTGGAAGAACGACCAGAATTTTCAGAGGCCGCGCGCTGACTGGCGCGCGCAACCTAATGCTCCCACTGGCGCACGACCTTACGCGCCAGTACCTTCCTACAACCCACCGCACCGACGCACTGAAGGACAAACGCAGAATGCTCAACCACCAAAGAAGTCGTTAGAAGAAATAGTGGTCAGTTGGCAGAGACAGTACGACGGAATGAAGAACAGAACGATAAGAGGTTTAAACTGATTGAGAACCAGCTCACTCAGATTGCCACCACTGTAAATGAACTGAAGGCTAGTGATGGTAATCTGCCCTCTCAGGTCATCCAGAACCCAAAGGGAAGTATCAACATGGTTCAGATGGACGCGCCACCAGAACACATCAGCGCGCCAGTTGATACGCGCGGTACTGATGGCGCAGCAGAGGAACAAAATACAGAAATAGTTGTTGCACCGGTCTTTTCACGCACCAACCCTGACCCACCAGAGCAGAAGGAAGGTACTATGCTGAATGATTTCCAAGCAAGCTTGAAGATATGCTTAGCTCCAGATTTACCGGAAAAACTGGCTGATCCGGGAACCTTTACTATTCCGTGCTTTATTGGAGAAACCCTGGTTAGCGAGTGTATGTTAGACTTAGGAGCATCGGTTAATTTGCTGCCATATTCACTGTATTCAGCATCGTCAATGGGACCTCTCGAGCCAACGGACATTGCATTGTTACTTGCGGACAACTCACGGACCGAAGCAAAGGGGAAAATAGTAGACGTCTTGACCCATGTCGGCAAACTCAAGTTTCTAGCAGATTTCTACGTAGTTGACATGAACAAGCCGAATACGGAAGCAAGGGAATCAGTGTTGCTGGGCCGACCATTTATGAGGACCGCGCAAGTGTGCATTGATGTCGGGAAAGGTATGGTGACATTACAAGACAAGAAGCACATACTCAGATTAGATGTCATCAATAGAATCAAGTTATCGGAGGAACCAGTGGTGAATGATTGGATCAACGAAGCACCGATACCAAGTTATTCTGGGATGATGCGCGCCAGTCAGAAGAATATGCCTTTGGCGCGCCACAGTATAAAGAGTAAGCCACCAGATAAGAGGCGCAGAGAGCGAAGCCGAGAGCGACAAGATACTTGGGAACAACATAGGAACGCAGATCAGGTGCGCAGGATGATCATGCAGAATAGGGCTGCACAACTCAGAAACGCGCAAGGCACACAGACTAGCGCAGCATTAAGGCCTAATACGCGAGACTTCGCGTTTTCTATCTCTTTACCCTCCGATCATATTGATTACTCTCATTATTCTGATATTAACCCACTTGAATTTTTGCTATGCAGAAAAGATGATGACGCGGAAGGAGGCAATTATTCAAGTGTGGGGGAGGTAAACCGTGCACTATGAGTGCACAATTGCGTCGAGCTAACGACGTTAAACAAAGCACTCGTCGGAAGGTACTCCGACAAACTTAACTTAGTTTATTTTCATGTTTGTTTTGTTAGTTTAGTCTAGTTTTAGTTTAGTTTTAGTTTTAGTTTAGTTTAGGGTTAGTTTTAGTTTGGGCCCAAGTTAGTTTTGGGCCATGCATGCATGTGGTGAAATTTTACTATAAATATGTGATGAGGGGTAAATTTTATGTCACTTTTCATTTTCACTTATCTCTCTATACACAAAAACCCAAAGCCACAAACCACCACCGCCGACCGCCGCCACAGCCGCCGCGTCGCCGCCGTCACGCAACCCAGAATTTCGAGAATTTTGGTCAAAACGTAGAGCTCAACGCAGGTATTCTACTGTCAAAATTTCAGTTGATTCGGAATAGTTTTAGTGGTTCAATTTGATAGTAGAAGTTCAAAAGGCCACTGGCGCGCGAGCAACATGGCGCACGAGTGAAGAACGCGCAGAAGACAGCAAAACGGTGACGTCAGCAAATAGCGAGATATTCGGGACGATGACGTCGTCACGCGCGAGAATATTTCTAAGTTCAGTTTTTGGAGATTTAATATTTCCTAAGCTGATTTTTAGAGATATAGATGATTTCCTACAGATATCCTTGCCTAAATATTTCGTGGAAACCCTAGGAGGCAAGGCTATAAATACAAAGATTTATGGAAATCACAGATATACACGCAGAAAGACCAGACGGCTTCAGAGCAGAACTCCGATCCGGCCGTGCGCGCGAAGCTGTCACGCGAGACTGCGACGCTACAACTACAGATTTGTCTTGTTATTTAGTTGTTATTTGAATTATATTTGAGATGTATTCATTCAGTATGAGTACTAAACTCACTGAACTCGGTTTGGATTTTGATCTATGAATAATATGTTTTGAGGTTTTGATCTTAATTTACATGATTAAGTTTAGTATTATTATTCCGAACTCAATTGCATGATAATTAGGTTAGACAATTAAGCGAAGCCTTGCACCGCAGACTTAGTTGTAGCATCTTTTATCTATAGTTAAACTATCAGAAGTACGTGACTGTGAATGATAGGAGTAACACTAGAATAGGAATTAACTACCTTGACCGGATTCGTTATTGACTAGACTAGGTTGAATAATAATATCATACGGACCTTGACCGGAATGTATGTGTAGGTTATTAAGTTGTGACAGGACCTTAACTTACGTGAAACAGCATGTCGTGTATCATTAGTGACCGAGGATAAACATAGAAATTCATAGTGATAAATCTGAACCGAGATCATCTCTTGCATAGTTAATTACATCTTCTTCACTTACTGTCTGTTTGTGCGCCAGTGGTACTTGCGCACAGTTTCAGTGTTCTGTCTTTTCTTCGTACTTTTTACTCACAACCCCAATTCTTAGTTTGTAGACTGAAAAAGACCTTTCCACCGTTCCCTGTGGATTCGACCCCAGCTTGCCAATACTATACTAGTGAGGAGAGTCGGGACAAATTTGCAGCACTCAACGACGTGCTCGTCAAATTTTTGGCGCCGTTTGCCGGGGATCGAACCCGGGTCACTCGCGTGACAGGCGGGAATACTTACCACTATACTACAACGATTCTTGCGCACTAACGTTTTCTGTCGTTATGGTGTACCCAAGGCACTGATCAGTGACCAAGGAACGCATTTTTGTAACAGGTTGGTGGCACAGGTACTCAAACACTATGGAGTTAAACATAGAACTTCCACGCCTTACCATCCACAAACAAACGGCCAAGTTGAAATCTCCAACAGAGAAATCAAGCGCATACTCGAGAAGATGGTGAAGCCAACGCGCAAAGATTGGAGCCTCCATCTGGATGACGCACTCTGGGCATATCGGACAGCTTTCAAGACCCCAATCGGCACCTCCCCATTCCGGTTAGTTTATGGAAAAGCATGCCACCTTCCAGTGGAATTGGAGCACAAGGCATACTGGGCTTTGCGCGCATGCAATTTGGATCTGGATAGTGCACAACGAGAGAGAATGTTGGACTTGAACGAGCTGGAAGAGCTGCACGCGGACGCATATGACAGTACGCGCGACTACAAGCTGCGCACCAAGATCTATCACGATAAGTTCATTCTTCGTCGTTCTTTCAACATTGGTGATAAGGTTTTGTTATTCTCATCCCGTTTAAAGATCATGCCAGGGAAGTTGCAGAGTAGGTGGACTGGACCTTTCACCATCAAAAAAATCTTTACATACGGAGCCGTCGAACTCGAAGATGAAAAGGATCATCACCGTTTCAAAGTGAACGGTCAGCGAATTAAGCAGTACCTTTCAGTGCCGATTCCACCAGCACAAGAGTTCGACCTTTCAGAACCAGGGGAGTTAGGAGAGCCCGCACATGAATCAGCAGACACGCGCACTACATACCGCGCACGCAAAGAGACGCGCCAAAGAACCCGTGCGTTAACTCAATCGGGCATTGAAGAAACACCCCGGCGTTGACCAAAAAAGGTACTGTCGAGCCAGCGACGTTAAACCACGGCACCTCCGGGAGGTAACCCGTGCATTACTATTGCCTTCTTTACTACTTGTGCATAACGTGAGGACACGTTTTTGTTTAAGTGTGGGGGGTAGTAGTACATTTAACTTAGGAGTAGAATTAAATTTTTCGTTTTTTTTTAAGTTTAAACAAACCAAACCGAACGCTGAAACATTGGCGTGCGCGACCTGTTTGCGACCTGTTTGCATAAACAGGTAATTGCGCGAGAAACATTGGCGTGCGCGACCTGTTTGCGTTCTCGCGCACCTGAGGTATTTTGTGCTTAGATGACATATTCTGATTTTTTGTTAATTTTTTCAAATTTTGTGTATCTCTTAAGTGGAATAACGAGGGATGTGGAGCTGATAGAAACGTCCTAGAGAAGCAGTCGATCGAACGAAGCTTGAGAATCGGTTGCATGGTTATGAGTTTTTTGTGGAGGTTGGTACTCCGCGGTCAAAGGAATGAGAGCAAGCTCAATCACGCAGAGGCCGAAGGCAAAACCCTACCAGCGTGACGAGACGGAAAAACAGACCGTCTTCGTGGAAGTCAGTTGCTCAGGAAGGGGCGCGCGGTTGCAAACGCGTGACCTGACTTGTGCGCGACTGATCAGAAGCGAGAGCGGGGCGTGGTTCCATAGCTGTTATCCGAAGGCCGTGATTGGAAGCCGTTCTAGGGAAAAATAAGGATCCAGACCAGAAAGCAGAGTATTCAATTCAAAGTGAAAGCTTACAAGGCCGAAACGATGAAAAGAAGAAATTGTGCAACAGAGATTATCAATATGTCCGAGAAACAAACAGTAAAGCGTCAAAGACGTAGAGCTCAGAAAACCCTAAGACGCGGATCAATCACGTACCAAAGAAAGCGGATACGAATAACCATGCAATCGCGAATCAAGAAGAATTCGGTGACCGGTGCTTAAGCAGGACTATCTCCCAATCATCCAAATTGATTTGCATTCCACAAGAGAGGTAACACAAGGTTAGAATCAGTTACTTTAATCGGTTTAGTGTTGTAGAGTCACAATTGCGCAGGTTGTGAGAGTGGCGCACATGTGTGGCGCAGTAAGTCCAACATTCACGCGTGCAGTACACAAGAGGTAAGGAAGCCGACTTGTTCAGGGACGAATGATAGAGTGCAGTTGTACGCTATTTTATGTCCTTTACACTGCTTTTACTCTAACATATTATGGTATAAGATTACGCTTTTGGTGTAGTTTTGTATTTCAGGTCTTAAAGAAAGTCAGAACAAAAACGCAATAAGGAGGCTGAATCTCGAGCAAAAAGATAACAAGGCAATGACAACAGACAAAAGGCCACTGGCGCGCGAGCAACATGGCGCACGAGTGAAGAACGCGCAGAAGACAGCAAAACGGTGACGTCAGCAAATAGCGAGATATTCGGGACGATGACGTCGTCACGCGCGAGAATATTTCTAAGTTCAGTTTTTGGAGATTTAATATTTCCTAAGCTGATTTTTAGAGATATAGATGATTTCCTACAGATATCCTTGCCTAAATATTCGTGGAAACCCTAGGAGGCAAGGCTATAAATACAAAGATTTATGGAAATCACAGATATACACGCAGAAGAGACCAGACGGCTCAGAGCAGAACTCCGATCCGGCCGTGCGCGCAAGCTGTCACGCGAGACTGCCGACGCTACACTACAGATTTGTCTTGTTATTTAGTTGTTATTTAATTATATTTGAGATGTATTCATTCAGTATGAGTAGCTAAACTCACTGAACTCGGTTTGGATTTTGATCTATGAATAATATGTTTTGAGGTTTTGATCTTAATTTACATGATTAAGTTTAGTATTATTATTCCGAACTCAATTGCATGATAATTAGGTTAGACAATTAAGCGAAGCCTTGCACCGCAGACTTAGTTGTAGCATCTTTTATCTATAGTTAAACTATCAGAAGTACGTGACTGTGAATGATAGGAGTAACACTAGAATAGGAATTAACTACCTTGACCGGATTCGTTATTGACTAGACTAGATTGAATAATAATATCATACGGACCTTGACCGGAATGTATGTGTAGGTTATTAAGCTGTGACAGGACCTTAACTTACGTGAACAGCATGTCGTGTATCATTAGTGACCGAGGATAAACATAGAAATTCATAGTGATAAATCTGAACCGAGATCATCTCTTGCATAGTTAATTACATCTTCTTCACTTACTGTCTGTTTGTGCGCCAGTGGTACTTGCGCACCAGTTTCTGTCTTTTCTTCGTACTTTTTACTCACAACCCCAATTCTTAGTTTGTAGACTGAAAAGAGACTTCCACCGTTCCCTGTGGATTCGACCCCAGCTTGCCAATACTATACTAGTGAGGAGAGTCGGGACAAATTTGCAGCACTCAACGACGTGCTCGTCAAATTTTGGCGCCGTTGCCGGGGATCGAACCCGGGTCACCCGCGTGACAGGCGGGAATACTTACCACTATACTACAACGAGTTCTTGCGCACTAACGTTTTCTGCCGTTATGGTGTACCCAAGGCACTGATCAGTGACCAAGGAACGCATTTTTGTAACAGGTTGGTGGCACAGGTACTCAAACACTATGGAGTTAAACATAGAACTTCCACGGCTTACCATCCACAAACAAACGGCCAAGTTGAAATCTCCAACAGAGAAATCAAGCGCATACTCGAGAAGATGGTGAAGCCAACGCGCAAAGATTGGAGCCTCCATCTGGATGACGCACTCTGGGCATATCGGACAGCTTTCAAGACCCCAATCGGCACCTCCCCATTCCGGTTAGTTTATGGAAAAGCATGCCACCTTCCAGTGGAATTGGAGCACAAGGCATACTGGGCTTTGCGCGCATGCAATTTGGATCTGGATAGTGCACAACGAGAGAGAATGTTGGACTTGAACGAGCTGGAAGAGCTGCACGCGGACGCATATGACAGTACGCGCGACTACAAGCTGCGCACCAAGATCTATCACGATAAGTTCATTCTTCGTCGTTCTTTCAACATTGGTGATAAGGTTTTGTTATTCTCATCCCGTTTAAAGATCATGCCAGGGAAGTTGCAGAGTAGGTGGACCGGACCTTTCACCATCACAAAAATCTTTACATACGGAGCCGTCGAACTCGAAGATGAAAAGGATCATCACCGTTTCAAAGTGAACGGTCAGCGAATTAAGCAGTACCTTTCGGGGTCGATTCCACCAGCACAAGAGTTCGACCTTTCAGAACCAGGGGAGTTAGGAGAGCCCGCACATGAATCAGCAGACACGCGCACTACATACCACGCACGCAAAGAGACGCGCCAGAGAACCCGTGCGTCAACTCAATCGGGCATCGAAGAAACACCCCGGCGTTGACCAAAAAAGGTACTGTCGAGCCAGCGACGTTAAACCACGGCACCTCCGGGAGGTAACCCGTGCATTACTATTGCCTTCTTTACTACTTGTGCATAACGTGAGGACACGTTTTTGTTTAAGTGTGGGGGGTAGTAGTACATTTAACTTAGGAGTAGAATTAAATTTTTCGTTTTTTTTTTAAGTTTAAACAAACCAAACCGAACGCTGAAACATTGGCGTGCGCGACCTGTTTGCGTTCTCGCGCACCTGAGGTATTTTGTGCTTAGATGACATATTCTGATTTTTTGTTAATTTTTTCAAATTTTGTGTATCTCTTAAGTGGAATAACGAGGGATGTGGAGCTGATAGAAACGTCCTAGAGAAGCAGTCGATCGAACGAAGCTTGAGAATCGGTTGCATGGTTATGAGTTTTTTGTGGAGGTTGGTACTCCGCGGTCAAAGGAATGATAGCAAGCTCAATCACGCAGAGCCGAAGGCAAAACCCTACCAGCGTGACGAGACGGAAAAACAGACCGTCTTCGTGGAAGTCAGTTGCTCAGGAAGGGGCGCGCGGTTGCAAACGCGTGACCTGACTTGCGCGCGACTAATCAGAAGCGAGAGCGGGGCGTGGTTCCATAGCTGTTATCCGAAGGCCGTGATTGGAAGCCGTTCTAGGGAAAAATAAGGATCCAGACCAGAAAGCAGAGTATTCAATTCAAAGTGAAAGCTTACAAGGCCGAAACGATGAAAAGAAGAAATTGTGCAACAGAGATTATCAATATGTCCGAGAAACAAACAGTAAAGCGTCAAAGACGTAGAGCTCAGAAACCCTAAGACGCGGATCAATCACGTACCAAAGAAAGCGGATACGAATAACCATGCAATCGCGAATCAAGAAGAATTCGGTGACCGGTGCTTAAGCAGGACTATCTCCCAATCATCCAAATTGATTTGCATTCCACAAGAGAGGTAACACAAGGTTAGAATCAGTTACTTTAATCGGTTTAGTGTTGTAGAGTCACAATTGCGCAGGTTGTGAGAGTGGCGCACATGTGTGGCGCAGTAAGTCCAACATTCACGCGTGCAGTACACAAGAGGTAAGGAAGCCGACTTGTTCAGGGACGAATGATAGAGTGCAGTTGTACGCTATTTTATGTCCTTTACACTGCTTTTATTCTAACATATTATGGTATAAGATTACGCTTTTGGTGTAGTTTTGTATTTCAGGTCTTAAAGAAGAGTTAGAACAAAAACGCAACAAGGAGGCTGAATCTCGAGCAAAAAGATAACAAGGCAAAGACAACAGACAAAGGCCACTGGCGCGCGAGCAACATGGCGCGCGAGTGAAGGTCGCGCAGAAGACAGCAAAACGGTGACGTCAGCAGATAGCGAGATATTCGGACGATGACGTCATCACGCGCGAGAATATTTCTAAGTTCAGTTTTTGGAGATTTAATATTTCCTAAGCTGATTTTTAGAGATATAGATGATTTCCTACAGATATCCTTGCCTAAATATTCGTGGAAACCCTAGAGGCAAGGCTATAAATACAAAGATTTATGGAATCACAGATACACGAGAAGAGACCAGACGGCTCAGAGCAGAATCCGATCCGGCGTGCGCGCAAGCTGTCACGCGAGCCTGCGACGCACACTACAGATTTGTCTTGTTATTTAGTTGTTATAATTATTTTGAGATGTATTCATCAGTATGAGCTAACTTACTGATCGGTTTGGATTTGATCTATGAATAATATGTTTTGAGGTCTTGTTCTTAATTTACATGATTAAGTTTAGTATTATTATTCCGCACTCATTGCATGATAATTAGGTTAGACAATTAAGCGAAGCCTTGCACCGCAGACTTAGTTGTAGAATCTAGTATCTATAGTTAAACTATCAGAAGTACGTGACTGTGAATGATAGGAGTAACACTAGAATAGGCAGTAACTACCTTGACCGGATTCGTTATTGACTAGACTAGATTGAGTAATAATATCATACACCTTGACCGGAATGTATGTGTAGGTTATTAAGCTGTGACAGGACCTTAATCTACGTGGACAAATACATGTCTGTTTTAGTGACCAGGATAAACATAGAGTTCATAGTGAAAATCTGAACCGGATCATCTCTTGCATAGTTATTACATCTTTTCACTTACTGTCTGTTGTGCGCCAGTTGTACTTGCGCACAGTTTTTCTTTCTTTACTTTTACTCACAACCCCAATTCTTAGTTTTGTAGTTGAAAAGAGACTTCCACCGTTCCCTGTGGATTCGACCCCAGCTTGCCAATACTATACTAGTGAGGAGAGTCGGGACAAATTTGCAGCACTCAACGACGTGCTCGTCAAATTTTGGCGCCGTTGCCGGGGAACGGCTAGAGAAGTTTTCTTTTCTTTTTTTTTCTTTTGTTATTTTCTTTTCTTTTCTTTTAAATAAAAAATCCAAAAATATTAGTTACGTTTAATTTAGTTGTTGTTTTTGTTTTTGCATGGAAGATTTTGGTGAGAATAGTGTCATCGGCAGACGAGCAGGAACTCCAGACGCACCAGCGCGTAACGCTGACAACATTTTTTGCACGCCTGAACCCAGCTGAACTCGAGGCAATCAGAAGAGAAGTACGCAGAGACTTAGAGTTCAGAATGGACGTTGAACTACCCAGAAATGATAATCAGTTGAATGATAACATGGATAGACGCGCGCCACCTCCTGGCGCGCGCGTGCCTGCTCAACCAGTGGCGCGACGCACCATCAAGGAGATGTCTGCTCCTCAAGCTGTGAATCAACCATGGTGCATAGTACTGCCTCCAGATGGACACTTCGAACTGCGGACTCAGCTTGTTCACTACATACCAAAATTCCATGGTATGGCTAGTGAGAATCCAGTAAAACATGTACGAGAATTCGCAGCCATTTGTGAGAATATGAGGAATGGGAATGAGGACCCAGAATTGTTGAAGCTTAGAGCCTTCCCGTTTTCACTATGTGATTCAGCTCGACAATGGTTGATGGGACTAGCGCCGGGTTCAATAAGGACATGGCCCGAATTACAAGAACGATTTCTAGACAAGTTTTATCCCGCGGCCAAAGTGTCACTGCTGCGTCGAGAGTTAGCTGCGCCGAAACAGTTGCATGGGGAATCATTATCAGAGTATTACGAGCGGTTCAGGGAACTTGAAGCGAACTGCTACAATCATGGACTCCCGCAACATGTGTTGATAGAGAACTTCCTCAACGGACTTACTGAGATGGAGCTCAGGTTGTTGAATGCTTGCGCAGGAGGCAACGTGAGGAATATGTACCCGGAGGATGTTTGGAAACTAATAGAGGACACGGCTGATCAAGTAAGATATCAAGTATCTTTGGAAAACAACCGTACTAGATCTCTGCATCAAGTGGATGTCACTGGCGAGATTAAAGAATTAAAGGATATGATGCAGAAGCTAATGTTGAAACAAAGCGTCGAAGCAAGAGCGTGTGAATTCTGTCACGCCACAGACCATCTGACTGACGCATGCCCCTCCCTATTCGAAGAACACGCAGATGTTAATGCAGTAGGAGGATGGAACAATGGACAAGCTAGGCAAGGACAGCCTAGGTTTGGATTGGCAGAGAATGGGTTTAGTTGGAAGAACGACCAGAATTTTCAGAGGCCGCGCGCTGACTGGCGCGCGCAACCTAATGCTCCCACTGGCGCACGACCTTACGCGCCAGTACCTTCCTACAACCCACCGCACCGACGCACTGAAGGACAAACGCAGAATGCTCAACCACCAAAGAAGTCGTTAGAAGAAATAGTTAGTCAATTGGCCGAGACAGTACGACGGAATGAAGAACAGAACGATAAGAGGTTTAAACTGATTGAGAACCAGCTCACTCAGATTGCCACCACTGTAAATGAACTGAAGACTAGTGATGGTAATCTGCCCTCTCAGGTCATCCAGAACCCAAAGGGAAGTATCAACATGGTTCAGATGGACGCGCCACCAGAACACATCAGCGCGCCAGTTGATACGCGCAGTACTGATGGCGCAGCAGAGGAACAAAATACAGAAATAGTTGTTGCACCGGTCTTTTCACGCACCAACCCTGACCCACCAGAGCAGAAGGAAGGTACTATGCTGAATGATTTCCAAGCAAGCTTGAAGATATGCTTAGCTCCAGATTTACCGGAAAAACTGGCTGATCCGGGAACCTTTACTATTCGTGCTTTATTGGAGAAACCCTGGTTAGCGAGTGTATGTTAGACTTAGGAGCATCGGTTAATTTGCTGCCATATTCACTGTATTCAGCATCGTCAATGGGACCTCTCGAGCCAACGGACATTGCATTGTTACTTGCGGACAACTCACGGACCGAAGCAAAGGGGAAAATAGTAGATGTCTTGACCCATGTCGGCAAACTCAAGTTCTAGCAGATTTCTACGTAGTTGACATGAACAAGCCGAATACGGAAGCAAGGGAATCAGTGTTGCTGGGCCGACCATTTATGAGACCGCGCAAGTGTGCATTGATGTCGGGAAAGGTATGGTGACATTACAAGACAAGAAGCACATACTCAGATTAGATGTCATCAATAGAATCAAGTTATCGGAGGAACCATTGGTGAATGATTGGATCAACGAAGCACCATACCAAGTATTCTGGGATGATGCGCGCCAGTCAGAAGAATATGCCTTTGGCGCGCCAGAACAGTATAAAGAGTAAGCCACCAGATAAGAGGCGCAGAGAGCGAAGCCGAGAGCGACAAGACACTTGGGAACAACATAGGAACGCAGATAGGTGCGCAGGATGATCATGCAGAATAGGGCTGCGCACTCAGAAACGCGCAAGGCACACAGACTGCGCAGAAAGACCTAATACGCGAGACTTCGCGTTTTCTATCTCTTACCCTGATCATATTGATTATCTCTTATTCTGATATTAACCCACTTGAATTTTTGCCATGCAGAAAAGATGATGACGCGGAAGGAGGCAAATATTCAAGTGTGGGGGAGGTAAACCGTGCGCTATGAGTGCACATTTGCGTCGAGCTAACGACGTTAAACAAAGCACTCGTCGGAAGGTACTCCGACAAACTTAACTTAGTTTTATTTTCATGTTTTTGTTGTTAGTTTAGTTAGTTTTAGTTTGTTTTAGTTTTAATTTTAGTTTAGTTAGTTTTAGTTTGGGCCCATGTAGTTTTGGGCCATGCATGCATGTGGGCTTTTACTATAAATATGTGATGAGGGGTAAATTTTTGTCACTTTTCATTTTCAACTTATCTCTCTATACACAAAAACCCAAAGCCACAACCACCACCGCCGACCGCCGCCACAGCCGCCGCGTCGCCGCCGTCACGCAACCCAGAATTTCGAGAATTTTGGTCAGAACGTAGATCTCAGCAGGTATTCTACTGTCAAAATTTCATTGATTGGAATAGTTTTGTGGTTCAATTTGAGTAGAAGTTTAGATCTAGATCTGCAGCACGCGTGACAGGACACGCGCGCCAGTTTAGTTTTTGGGTGTGTTTTTTTGCATATCATGTCATTGTGTGATCAATCGAGAAGTTGGATTTTGAGCTCAAGTATAGTGTACAGTAGGTGCGAATTTTGCCACCGTGTTTGTGGATGAGGAATTCTCCGTGAGATGGGGCTCTATGAAGACATACATGCGGCCTTCACCGCAACCGGATGGGGAGCGTTTATGGAACTCAGCTCGACACGGACGTGAGGATACATGGAGTTCCTCGCGTCGTACGAAGGTTGAGACGGATCAGGTACCGCCACAGGGGCGTGTACTATGAGGCCGCGCCATCACAGTTCGGCGCAGTCATGGGATGGCGCGCATGCCCGGCGCAGAGGTGATGAGCACACTGATCAAGAGGCCTGGGAGATTGGACTGACGGCAGCAAGCCGTATGCGGGTGGAAGGAGTTTGGGGACGGAGCTATTGGACCCAAAGATGTTTTATCTCCAGAGGCTCATTTCCCACTCCATCATCGGCCGCTACAATGGATCTCAGCGGCCCGGGCTACTAGACATGGAGATCCTCAAGGGTCTATATTATGGGAAGAAAGTGCGCTACACGCGCCTGCTCACCAGCTACTGGGAAGCGGTGAGCATGAAGGGCCCGCTGCTGTGCGGAGGACTGATCACGCACTTCTGCGTGCGCTGCATATGGAGCCTGGCTGGATGAGCACACGATCATACGGGCTGAGTTTCTGACGCGCCAGAAGATGCGTCTCTACAAGGGTATCAAGATCCGCGCGGATGGAACCGCGTATTGGAGCTACAGGCGCGGACTTGAGAACGTCAGAGCTGCGCCAGAGGTTGTGGCGCAAGAGACAGTGGCGCCCAGAAGGAGCAGGCGCCGATCAGAGCGTGCGCAAGCAGAGTCCAGCGCGCAAGGAAGTGGCGCGCAAGTATTAGTTGACAGCGCTGGGTGTTCAACGCTCAGCGTGTTATGGAGTATGTGGCACCACAGGGTGCCAACTTGGACTTAACGCCACCTAGAGGCTGGCACGCTGGAGACCCGATCCCAGGAGAGTATGCACTACAGGATGAAGACCCAATCGAAGAACTCTCCCGGTCATTTTCTACTTCGTTTTAAATATTTTGATCGGTGTAATGAATATTTCGGTGGTTGTTTGAACTGTTTTTTAAAACACTTGTTTTAACTGTCCTTATGTTTAATGGTGTTTTAATAATCGGTGTTTTCAATAACTCGGTGGGTGGCAATATTATAATGTGTTATCGGTAAATATATTGATTACATGCATGCATGCTATTGCCTTTCTTTATTACTTATGCATAACGTGAGGACACGTTTTTGTTTAAGTGTGGGGGGGCAGTAGTATATCTATCTTAGGAGTAGGAATTTATTTTTTTTAGGATAAATTTTTCGTTTTTTTTTTGTTTAAAACAAACCAAACCGAAAGTTGAACACATCTCAAGAGGTATTGCGCGAAGAAACATTGGCGTGCGCGACCTGTGTGCGTACTCGCGCACCTGAGGTAATTTGTGCTTATATGACATATTCTGATTTTTGGTAATTTTTTCGAATTTTGTGTATCTCTTGAGTGGAATAACGAGGGATGTGGAGTTGATAGAAACGTCCTAGAGAAGCAGTCGATCGAATAAAGCTTGAGGATCGGTTGCATGGTTATGAGTATTCGTGGAGGTTGGTACTTCGCGGTCAAAGGAATAAGAGCAAGCTCAGTCACGCAGATGCCGAAGGCGAAACCCTACCAGCGTGACGAGACGGAAAAACAGACCGTCTTCGTGGAAGTCAGTTGCTCAGGAAGGGGCGCGCGGTTGCAAACGCGTGACCTGACTTGCGCGCGACTAATCAGAAGCGAGAGCGGGGCGTGGTTCCATAGCTGTTATCCGAAGGCCGTGATTGGAAGCCGTTCTAGGGAAAAATAAGGATCCGGACCAGAAAGCAGAGTATTCAATTCAAAGTGAAAGCTTACAAGGCCGAAACGATGAAAAGAAGAAATTGTGCAACAGAGATTATCAATATGTCCGAGAAACAAACAGTAAAGCGTCAAAGACGTAGAGCTCAGAAAACCCTAAGACGCGGATCAATCACGTACCAAAGAAAGCGGATACGAATAACCATGCAATCGCGAATCAAGAAGAATTCGGTGACCGGTGCTTAAGCAGGACTATCTCCCAATCATCCAAATTGATTTGCATTCCACAAGAGAGGTAACACAAGGTTAGAATCAGTTACTTTAATCAGTTTAGTGTTGTAGAGTCACAATTGCGCAGGTTGTGAGAGTGGCGCACATGTGTGGCGCAGTAAGTCCAACATTCACGCGTGCAGTACACAAGAGGTAAGGAAGCCGACTTGTTCAGGGACGAACAAGAGTAAGTGTGGGGGATTTGATAGAGTGCAGTTGTACGCTATTTTATGTCCTTTACACTGCTTATTCTAACATATTTGGTATAAGATTACGCTTTTGGTGTAGTTTTGTATTTCAGGTCTTAAAGAAGAGTTAGAACAAAAACAACAAGAGGCTGAATCTCAGAAAAAGACAACAACGACAACAAGACAAAGACCACTGCGCGCGAGCAACATGGCGCGCGAGTGAAGGTCGCGCAGAAGACAGCAAAACGGTGACGTCAGCAGACAGCGAGATATTCGGAACGATGACGTCATCACGCGCTAAAGAGATTTCTAAAGTTTTTGGAGATTTAATTTCCTAAGCTGATTTTTAGAGATAAGATGATTTCCTCAGATATCCTTGCCTAAATATTCGTGGAAACCCTAGAAGGCAAGGACTATAAATACAAAGCTTTATGGAAATCTGAGAGAGAGAGAGAGCTGACGGCGCAGAGCAGAATTCCGGCGAAGACGTGCGCACAACTGTCACGCGAGCCTGACGACGCAGCATCAGATTTGTCTTGTTATTTAGTTGTCTTATAATTATTCTTGAGATGTATTCGATCAGTATGTCTAGCTAACTTACTGATTTCGGTTTGGATTTGGATCTATGAATAATATGTTTTTGAGGTCTTGTTCTTAATTTACATGATTAAGTTTAGTATTATTATTCCGCACTCCATTGCATGATAATTAGGTTAGACAATTAAGCGAAGCCTTGCACCGCAGACTTAGTTGTAGAATCTAGTATCTATAGTTAAACTATCAGAAGTACGTGACTGTGAATGATAGGAGTAACACTAGAATAGGCAGTAACTACCTTGACCGGATTCGTTATTGACTAGACTAGATTGAGTAGTAATATCATACAAACCTTGACCGGAATGTATGTGTAGGTTATTAAGCTGTGACAGGACCTTAATCTACGTGGACAATTATATCATGTGCCTTTAGTGACCAAGGATAAAACATAGAGTTCATAGTGAAGAATCTGAACCGGATTCATCTCTTGCATATTTTGCATCTTTCATACTTGCTGTCTGTGTGTGCGCCAGTTGTACTTGCGCAGCAGTTTTTTCTTTCTTTCTTTAAACTCACGCACAACCCAATCTTAGTTTGTAGTTGAAAAGAGACTTCCACCGTTCCCTGTGGATTCGACCCCAGCTTGCCAATACTATACTAGTGAGGAGAGTCGGGACAAATTTGCAGCACTCAACGACGTGCTCGTCAAGAACATTCATAACTTTGGAGACATACAAAATCATATAATTACTCGTGGCATATGACGAACCTGAAAGACGATTTGTGATATCGTAAAACTCCTTCAAATAAGAGGCGAGCACATCAATCTTATTCCAATCTGAGGAGCACAAAGTACCCAAATTAGAATCTTCTAAATTAGGAATTTCCATTCGAGTGAGGATAGCTCTATAAGCTTGTGCACTAATCAACATCTCATAAGTAGAGTTCTATCTAGTACACACATCAAGCTTCAAAGATTTATTACAATTCACCTTGCACTTTTCTGCTAGTTGTTTTGAAAGTATTTAACCTAGAAAAAAAAGAGAATGTGTTAAATTGTGAAAATAGAACAATAAAAAAACAAAAATATAGTTACCTAGCAGGAGATCCTCTAAAATATTTAATCACAGCTCGAAGTTTATCAACTTGCTCACCGCATTGCTTGATTCCATCTTGAACAATCAAATTAAGGATATGTGTTATGCATCTCATATGCATATACTTGCCCTCGGTAATACAACCTTTTACTTTTGTCATCTCAGCCATATAACCACAAACAACATCATTAGTAGAAGCATTATTGATCAGTGTTAGAAATGTCTATTTTAAGCCCCTACTTTCATGCTTATTTCCTATGATTATAACGTAAAATATATTACTTTTGATACTTTGATTGATGTTTCAGGTCAAAAGCACGATTCCAGCCTTACGAAGGAGCATAAATGGAAATATGAGGAAAAGCACGTGAATTCGGCCTAAATCAGACGTAATTGGAAGCATTTCTGCAATTCTTAGACCGAGTGCACTGAAGTACCTGACTCGAGCTAGAACAGCTAAAGACTCATGTTACTCGACCGAGTAAATACACTGCTCGAGCAAGTCATCACGTGACCAAGACCCTTCGTATGGATTCTCTTCATTCACTCGACCATTTAATACAAGATTTAATACAAGAAGATAAGCTAGACTTCCCATTTACTCGGCCATTTATGATTAGAGTTAAAGCAAGACCTTTCATTCTACTCGACCCTTGTGATTACTCTTCATTATATAAGCATCACAAGAGACACCGAGCAAAGAGAGGAGGGCAGAGACCCTACCCGACCAAGTGATTGATTGAAGTCGAGTAACCAAGTGAAGAAGAAGAGAGAGCCGAGAGAGCTCGAAAGATAGTTCAAATTACAGAAGATATTCAACCTAATTTTGTACTCGAGATAACGAGGAAATAGCAGCAGCTTGGAGCTCGACCGTGGATCATCAATCACTGAGAATTTCTAAACTTTACTCTTGTTTTATTTGCAATCGTTTTATTTACAATCGTTTGAACATGTTTGCATTATCACTCGAGATGAGTGAGTAGTTTCCTTATGATAGGGATTTGATGAATTCCTAATGCTTATGATTAACTAGAACAAGATTATTTAATTTATATGAATCAATTCTTGTATGACTATTATGTGTGTTGAATCATACCCGAGCACTACGTCTAGGTGTCCTGACAAAACGTCTAGAAGAGTAGGTCGAGTAGTTGACGAGCACGTCGTTGAGTGCTGCAAATTTGTCCCGACTCTCCTTACTAGTATAGTATTGGCAAGCTGGGGTCGAATCCACAGGGAACGGTGGAAGTCTCTTTTCAACTACAAACTAAAGAATTGGGGTTGTGCGTGAGAACAATTAAAAGAAAGAAAAAACTGCTGCGCAAGTACAACTGGCGCACACACAGAAAGTAGGTATAAAAGATGCAAATAACTATGCTAGAGATGAGCTCGGTTCAGATTCTTCACTATGAATTCTATGTTTGTCCTCGGTCGCTAAAGGTACATGATATAATTGTCCACGTAGGTTAAGGTCCTGTCACAGCTTAATAACCTACACATACATTCCGGTCAAGGTCTGTATGATATTATTACTCAATCTAGCCTAGTCAATAACGAATCCGGTCAAGGTAGCTATTGCCTATTCTAGTGTTACTCCTATCATTCACAGTCACGTACTTCTGATAGTTTAACTATAGATAATAGATTCTACAACTAAGTCTGCGGTGCAAGGCTTCGCTTACTTGTCTAACCTAATTATCATGCAAGTGAGTTCGGAATAATAATACTAAACTTAATCATGCAAATTAAGAACAAGACCTCAAAACATATTATTCATAGATCAAAATCCAAACCGAGTTCAGTGAGTTTAGCTACTCATACTGATTGAATACATCTCAAGAATAATTAAATAACAACTGAAATAACAAGACAAATTTGTATGGTGCGTCGTCAGGCTCGCGTGACAGCTTGCGCGCGTCGGAATTCTGCTCTGAGCCGTCTGGTCCCTTCTGCGTGCTTCTTGTGATCTCCATAAATCTTTGTATTTATAGTCTTGCCTCTTAGGGTTTCACGAATATTTAGGCAAGGATATCTGTAGGAAATCATCTATATCTCTAAAAATCAGCTTAGGAAATATGTAATCTCCAAAAACTGAACTTAGAAATATTCTTCGCGCGTGATGACGTCATCGCTCGGAATATCTCGCTGTCTGCTGACGTCACCATTTTGCTGTCTTCTGCGCGACCCACTCTCGCGCGCCATAGTGCTCGCGCGCTAGTGGCCTTTTGTCTTTTGTCGTTGCCTTGTTATCTTTTTGCCCGAGATTCAGCCTCCTTGTTGCGTTTTCGTTCTAACTCTTCTTTTAAGCCTGAAATACAAAACTACACCAAAAGCGCAATCTTATACTGAAATATGTTAGAATATGAGCAATGTAAAGGACTTAAAGTAGCGTACAACTGTGCTCTATCAAATCCCCCACACTTACTCTTGTTCGTCCCTGAACAAGTCGGCTTCCTTACCTCTTGTGTAATGCACGCGTGAATGTTGGACTTACTGCGCCACACGTCTGCGCCACCCTCACAACCTGCGCAACTGTGACTATACAACATTAAACTGATTTAAGTAACTAATTCAAACCTTGTGTTACCTTTCTTGTGGAATGCATATCAATTTGGATGATTGGGAGATAGTCCTGTTTAAGCACCGGTCACCGAATTCTTCTTGATTTGCGACTGCATGGTTATTCGTATTCGCTTTCTTTGGTACATGATTGATCCGCGTCTTAGGGTTTCTGAGCTCTACGTCTTTGACGCTTTACTGTTTGTTCTCGGACAGATGATAACTTTTGATGCAATCTTTTCTTCTTTTCATTGTTTCGGCCTTTTTGAGCTTTAACTTTGAATTGAATACTTTTTTCTGGTCCGGATCTTATTTCTTCCCTAGAACGGCTTCCAATCATGGCCTTCGGATAGCAGCTATGGAACCACGCCCCGCTCTCGCTTCTGATCAGTCGCGCGCAAGTCAGGCCACGCGTTTGCAACCGCGCGCCCCTTCCTGAGCAACTAATCTTCACGAAGACGGTCTGTTTTTCCGTCTCGTCACGCTGGTAGGGTTTCGCCTTCGGCATCTGCGTGACTGAGCTTGCTCTTATTCCTTTGACCGCGAAGTACCAACCTCCACGAATACTCATAACCATGCACCCGATCCTCAAGTTTCGTTCGATCGACTGCTTTTCTAGGACTTTTCTATCAACTCCACATCCCTCGTTATTCCACTCAAGAGATACACAAAATTCGAAAAAATTATCAAAATTCAGAATATGTCATATAAGCACAAATTACCACAGGTACGCGAGTGCGCACACAGGTCGCGCACGCCAATGTTTCTTGCGCGCAATTACCTCTTGAGATGTGTTCAGCGTTCGGTTTGGTTTGTTTAAACTAAAAAAACGAAAAATTTATCCTAAAAACGAAAAAAATTCCTATTCCTAAGTGTACTACTACCCCCCCACACTTAAACAAAAACGTGTACTCACGTTATGCACAAGTAGTAAAGAAGGCAATAGTAATGCATGCATGTCAATAGCTACAATTCAGATCATAGCCATCCACCGAATTATTGAAAGCACCGATTAATTTGAAACACCATTTAAAAACATAACGATAATTGAAAAACAAGTGTTTTAAAGTAAACAGTTCAAATAGTTCAACCACCGAATAATTCAGACACCGATTACAAAAGTTTAAAATGAAGTAGAAAACGACCGGAGAGTTCTTCGATTGGGTCTTCGCCTTGCAATGCATACTCCTCCGGGATCGGGTCTCCAGCGTGCCAGCCTCTAGGTGGCGTCAAGTCCAAGTTGGCACCCTGTGGTGCCACATACCCCATAATACGCTGAGCGTTGAACACCCAGCGCTAATCAACTAATACCTGTGCGCCACTTCCTTGCGCGCTGGACTCTGCTTGCGCACGCTCTGATCGGCGCCTGCTCCTTCTTGGCGCCACTGGCTCTTGCGCCACAACCTCTGGCGCAGCCCTGATGTTCTCTAGTCCGCGCCTTTAGCTCCAATACGCGGTTCCATCCGCGCGCACCTTGATTCCTTTGTACAGGCGCATCTTCTGGCGCGTCAGGTACTCTGCCCGTACAATTGTGTGTTCTTCCACCCAAGGCTCCATATGTAGCGCACGCAGGAAGTGCGTGATCAGTCCTCCACAGAGCAGCGGCCCCTTCATACTTACGGCCTCCCAGTAGCTGGTGATCAAGCGCGTGTAGCGCACCTTCTTTCCGTAGTAGAGACCGTTGACGATCTCCATATCGAGTAGTCCGGGCCGCTGTGATCCATTGTAGCGGCCGATGATGGAGTGGGAGATGAGCCTCTGAAGATAGAACATCTTCGGATCTAACAACTCAGTGCCGAGGCTCCTTCCTCCGGCATACGGCTTGCTGCCGTCAGTCCAATCGTCCCAGGCTTCCTGGTCCGTGTGTTCATCTACCTCTGCGCCAGGCATGCGCGCCAGTCCCATTACTGCGCCAAACTGGGATGGCGCGGCCTCATAATACACGCCCCTGTGGCGGTACCTGATCCGATCAGCCAAACCCTCGTACGACGCGAGGAACTCCAGTGTATCCTCCACGTCCGTGTCCGAGGATAGCTCCATAAAAGCTCCCCATCCAGTTGCGGTGAAAGCCGCATGCACTTCTTCGTAGAGCCCCATCTCGCGGAGGAACTCTTCATCAACAAAAACGGTCGGCAAAATTTCACATCTACTGTACAGCCTATATCTGATTTCAAAATCCAACTTTTCGGACTGGTCCACACAGATTGACATTGTACGTAGTAGAGAAACACGCCAAAAATATCAAACTGGCGCGCGTGTCCTGTCACGCGCGAGTGCTACGCAGATCTAGATCTCAAACTTCTACTGCAAAATTGAACCACCAAAACTATTCCAAATCAATTGAAATTTTGACAGTAGAATACCTGCACTGAGATCTACGTTCTGACCGAAAATCTCGAAATTCTGGGATGTGTGACGGCAGCGGCGCGGCGGCGGTAGGCGACGATAGGCGGCGGTGATGGCTAAGGTTTTTGTGGTTTAGAGAGATAAGGTGAAAATGCAAAGTGACATGATTTTTACCTCTCATCACATATTTATAGTAAAAAATTCACCACATGCATGCATGGCCCAAAACTAACTTGGGCCCAAACTAAAACTAAACCTAAACTAGAATTAAACTAAGTGCACAAAAAATGAATGAAAATAATCTAAGTTAAGGTTGTCGGAGTACCTTCCGACGAGTGCTTTGTTTAACGTCGTTAGCTCGACGCAAGGGTGCACTATAGCGCACGGTTCACCACCCCCACACTTGAATTTTTGCCTTCTTCCGTATTATCATCTTTTCTGCAATGCAAAAATTCAAGTGAGTTAATATCAGCAGATAAATCGTAATTAATATGATCGGAGGGAAGAGTAATAGATAGCGCGAAGTTTCGCGTAGTACTCCCTGTGTATGCGCCAGACTGTGCGCATGGTATCTCTCGCGCGTCCTGAGTCGAGCGGCCCTATTCTGCATGATCATTCTGCGCACCATATCTGCGTTCCTATGCTGTTCCCAAGTGTCGTGCTGCTCTTGGCGTCGCTCTCTGCTCTTCTTATCGGGTGGCTTGCTCTTTATGTTGTTCTGGCGCGCCAAAGGCATAGGCTTCTGGCTGGCGCGCGACATCTCAGAATGCTTCGTATATGTGCTTTGTTCTTGATCTTCACCCGATCGTTCACCAATGGCTCCTCGGATAACCTGATTCGGTTGATGACATCTAATCTGAGTATGTACTTCTTATCTTGTAGAGTCACCATACCTTTACCGACATCAATGCATACTTGCGCGGTTCTCATGAATGGTCGGCCAAGCAAGACAGTTTCTCTGGCTTCGGTATTCGGCTTGCTCATGTCAACTACGTAGAAATCTGCTAAGAACTTGAGTTCCCCGACATGAGTCAAGACATCTACTATCTTCCCCTTTGCTTCGGTCCGTGAGTTGTCCGCAAGTAGTAATCCAATGTCCGCTGGCTCTAGAGGTCCCATTGATGATGCTGAATATAGCGAATATGGCAGCAAGTTAACGAAGCTCCTAAATCTAACATGCATTCGCTAACCAAGGTGTTTCCAATAAAGCACGGAATGGTAAAAGTTCCCGGATCAGCGAGTTTCTCTGGTAAATCTGGAGCTAAACAAAGCTTTAAACAGGCTTGAAATCATCCAGCATGATGTCATCCTTATTCTCTTCTGGTGTGTCAGGGTTGGTGTTGCAAAGACTGGTGCGACGATCAATTATTTACTCTTTCTTCTGCGTCAGCAGAGACGCGTGTATCAACTGGCGCGCTAGTATTGTCTGTTTGTGGCGCGTCCATCTGAACCATGTTGATACTTCCTTTGGGATTCTGAATGACTTGAGAGGGCAGATTACCATCACTAGCCTTCAGTTCATTCACAGTGGTGGCAATCTGAGTGAGCTGGTTCTCTATCAGTTTAAACCTTTTATCATTCTGCTCTTCATTCCTTCTACTGTCTCGGCCAACTGACTAACTATTTCCTCTAACGACTTCTTGGGTGGTTGAGCATTCTGCGTTTGCCCTTCAGTGCGTCTGTGTGGTGGGTTGTAGGAAGCAGCTGGCGCGTAAGGTCGCGCGCCAGTGGATACATTAGGTTGCGTGCGCCAGTCAGCGCGCGGCCTTTGGAAATTCTGGTCGTTCTTCCAACTAAACCCATTCTCAGCCAATCCAAATCTAGGCTGTCCTTGCCTAGCTTGTCCATTATTCCATCCTCCTACTGCATTAACATCTGCGTGTTCTTCGAATAGGGAGGGGCATGCGTCAGTCTGGTGATCTGTGGCGTGACAGAATTCGCATGGTCTAACATCGGCGCTTTGTTTCATCATTAGCTTCTGCATCATATCCTTCAGTTCTTTGATCTCTCCGGTTACGTCTACCTGATGCAGTGATCTGGTGCGGTTGTTCTCTAGCGACACTTGATATCTGACTTGGTCCGCAGTGTCCTCTATCAGCTTCCAAACATCCTCTGGGTACATATTCCTCACGTTGCCTCCTGCGCAAGCGTTCAACAACCTGAGTTCCATCTCAGTTAATCCGTTGAGGAAGTTCTCAATCAGCACATGTTGTGGGAGTCCGTGATTGTAGCAGTTCGCTTCAAGTTCCCTGAACCGCTCGTAATACTCTGATAATGACTCTCCATGCAACTGTTTCGGCGCAGCTAGCTCTCTACGTAGCAGTGATACTTTGGCCGCGGGATAAAACTTATCTAGAAACCGTTCTTGTAACTCGGGCCATGTCCTTATTGAACCCGGAGCTAGTCCCATCAACCATTGTCGAGCTGAATCACAAAGCGAGAATGGGAAAGCTCTCAACTTCAGCAACTCAGGATCCTCGTTCCCATTCCTATGTTCTCGCAAATGGCTGCAAACTCTCGTACGTGCTTAACTGGGTTCTCACTGGCCATACCATGAAATTTTGGTATGTAGTGAACAAGTTGAGTCCGCAGCTCGAAATGTCCATCAGGAGGTAGCACTATGCACCAAGGTTGGTTAACCAGCTTGAGGAGCCGACATCTCTTTGATGGTGCGTCGCGCCACAGGTTGAGCAGGCACGCGCGCGACAGGTGGTGGCGCGCGTACATCCGTGTTGTTATTTAGCGAATTGTCATTTCTGGGTAGCTCAACGTCCATTCTGAACTCTAAATCTCTACGTACTTCTCTTCTGATTTCCTCGAGTTCAGCTGGGTGTAGGCGAGCAAAGATGTTTTCGGCGTTGCGCACTGGCGCGTCTGGAGTTTCTCTTCTTCTGCCGATTACACTGTTTTCACCAAAATCTTCCATGCAAAACAAAAACAACAGCTAAATTAAACGTAACTATTTTTTTTTGGATTTTTGTTTAAAAGAAACGAAAAGTAAATAACAAAAAAAAAAGGAAAAGAAAACTTCTCTAGCCTCCCCGGCAACGGCGCCAAAATTTGACGAGCACGTCGTTGAGTGCTGCAAATTTGTCCCGACTCTCCTTACTAGTATAGTATTGGCAAGCTGGGGTCGAATCCACAGGGAACGGTGGAAGTCTCTTTTCAACTACAAACTAAGAATTGGGGTTGTGAGTGAAACAATTAAAAGAAAGAAAAAACTGTTGCGCAAGTACAACTGGCGCACACACAGACAGCAAGTATAAAAGGTGTAAATAAAGATGCAAGAGATGAGCTCGGTTCAGATTCTTCACTATGAATTTCTATGTTTATCCTTGGTCACTAAAGATACATGATATAATAGTTCACGTAGGTTAAGGTCCTGTCACAGCTTAATAACCTACACATACATTCTGGTCAAAGTCTGTATGATATTATTACTCAATCTAGCCTAGTCAATAACGAATCCGGTCAAGGTAGCTACTGCCTATTCTAGTGTTACTCCTATCATTCACAGTCACGTACTTCTGATAGTTTAACTATAGATAATAGATTCTACAACTAAGTCTGCGGTGCAAGGCTTCGCTTACTTGTCTAACCTAATTATCATGCGAGTTAGTTCGGAATAATAATACTAAACTTAATTATGCAACTGAAATAACAAGACAAATCTGTATGGTGCGTCGTCAGGCTCGCGTGACAGCTTGCGCGCGTCGGAATTCTGCTCTGAGCCGTCTAGTCCCTTCTGCGTGCATGCATGTGATCTCCATAAATCTTTGTATTTATAGTCTTGCCTCCTAGGGTTTCCACGAATATTTAGGCAAGGATATCTGTAGGAAATCATCTATATCTCTAAAAATCAGCTTAGGAAATATGTAATCTCCAAAAACTGAACTTAGAAATATTCTTCGCGCGTGATGATGTCATCGCTCCGGATATCTCGCTGTCTTCTGACGTCACCGTTTTGCTGTCTTCTGCGCGACCCACACTCGCGCGCTATAGTGCTCGCGCGCTAGTGGTCTTCTGTCCTTGTTGTCAAGTTGTTGTCTTTTGTTCTGGAAATCAGCCTTCTTGTTGCGTTTTTGTTCTAACTCATCTTTTAGACCTGAGATACAAAACTACACCAAAAGCGCAATCTTATACTGAAATATGTTAGAATATGAGCAATGTAAAGGACTTAAAGTAGCGTACTACTATGCTCTATCAGTAACACCTCGCACCTACTGTACAGCCTGTGCCTTATCTTAAAATCCAACTTTTCGGACTGATCCACACAAATGGACATTGTACGCAGCAAAGAAACACACCCAAAAATATCAAACTGGCGCGCGTGTCCTGACACGCGGGTGCACTATGTAGATCTGGATCTAAACCTTCGATTGAACAATTGAAATACCAAAACTGATCCGAATGCACCGAAATTTGAACAGTATAATACCTGCACTGAGATCTACGTTCTAGCCAAAAATTACGAATTTCTGGGTTGGGCAGCGGCGGCGCGGCGGCAGTGGCGGCGGTGGTGGCTTAATGGCTTTGGGTTTTTGTGTTTAGTGAGATAAGTGAAAAATGAAAAGTGACACAAAATTCAAGAGTGTTAGTATCAGCGGAAACAACGTAATTAATATGATCGGAAGGAAGAGTAATAGAAAACGCAAAGCCTCGCGTGTTAGTCCTCTCGGATGCGCCAGACTGTGCGCAGTTCAACTCTCGCGCGTCCTTAAGTCGCGCAGCTCTGTTCTGCATCACCATTTTACGCACCTTCTCAGCATTCATGTGCTGGTCCCAAGTATCATACTGCTCACGACCCCGCTCTCTGTTTCTTTTATCCGGAGGCTTGCTCTTCGTGTGGGTCTGGCGCGCCATAGGTATAATCTTCTGGCTGTTGCACAGTATCTCAGAGTGCGTCGGTCTTATATCAGTTTTGTCTCGAAACTTGACTTGGTTCTCTACTATCGGCTCTTCAGATAACCTAATTCGGTTTATGACATCTAATCTGAGTTTGCTCATCTTATCTTGTAATGCCACAATACCATTACCGACGTCAATGCATGCTTTGAGGTTCTCATGAAGGGTCGGCCGAGCAACACGGTTTCCCTTGACTCAATGTTCGGTTTGTTCATATTTACAAACGTAGAAATCTGCTAAAAACTTAAGTCCACCGACATGTGTCAAAACGTCTTCAATCTTACCCTTTGCTTCGGTCCGTGAGTTGTCTGCAAGTAATAGACCAATATCTGTCTGCTCTAGGGGTCCCATAGATGATGCGGAATATAAGGAATATGGCAACAAGTTTACCGAGGCCCCTAAGTCTAGCATGCACTCACTCACAAACGTATCTCCAATAGTGCACGGAATTGTGAAGGTCCCGGGATCAGCAAGTTTCTCTAGTAAATCTGGAGCCAAACACAATTTCAAACTAGCCTGGAAATTGTTCAGCATGATGTCCTCCTTCTAATCTGGTTCGTCAGGGTTGGTGCGTTTAAAGACTGGCGCGACAATTAATTCTCTACTCTGCTCTGCTGTGCCAACAACGACGCGTGTATCAACTGGCGTGCTAGTATTGTTTGGTTGTGGCGCGTCCATCTGAACCATGTTGATACTCCCCTTTGGGTTCTGAATGACCTGGGAGGGCAAATTACCATCACTAGCCTTCAATTCATTCACAGTCGTGGCGATCTAAGTGAGCTGAGTTTCTATCAACTTGAATCGTTTATCGTTCTGCTCTTCATTTTTTTGCACAGTCTCGGCTAACTGACCTACTATTTCTTCCAGTGACTTCTTAGGTGGCTGCTGGTTGTACTGCATTGGTCCTTCAGCGCGTTTGTGTGGTAGGTTATAGGCAGCAGCTGGCGCATAAGGTCGCGCGCCCGTGGGTGCATTAGGTTGCGCACGCCAGTCAGCGCGCGGTCTTTGAAAGTTCTGCTCATTCTTCCAACTAAACCCATTCTCAGCTAATCCAAATCTAGGCTGTCCTTGCCTAGCCTGACCATTGTTCCATCCTCTTACTGCATTAACATCTGCGTGTTCTCAAATAGGGAGGGGATTGCGTCTGTCAGATGGTCTGTGGCAAGCAAAGTCAATACAATAAGCCATGAAATTAAACTAAAGTCACCTAAGAGCAAGCAAGAAACTATATGATACTTCATGCTTTTTTTTTGTATATGCTACCTTATCCTCCTTATTCATTATGCAAAGAAAGAGCATGTTAATATCAAATGATTCAAGCTAGTATAGATGTCAATTCATGAGAATGATGCAATAGTTAGGAATTTCAATCATCCTAAGGCATTATGATCAACGAGAAAACTTCACAAACCACAATCACAAGTCAATTCACAAGTGTATTCTTAGACTTAGCAAACATATTTTCAAGTTTTCTTCAAAAATTTAGGATGAAAGTGATGTGTCAAGCAAGTGTCAATGCTCAAAAGTGGTCAACGATTGAATGATTGATGAAATGAAACACTAAAGTATGAATTCATGCATACTACCCACCCCACACTTAAAAATTTGCTTAGTCCCTAAGCAATCAAGTAAAAACATAAGAGAAGGGTAAAGAAACTTCTCTCGTGTGAAGGAAGACTAGTATGCATCCATGCTTGCTTCAAGTGCTATTCCTTTTCTTTTCATATATTCTTGGTTGTGGCACAACGCTAAACTCACAAAGATATCAAGAGAGTGAAATAAAGGCGAGTTTATGAGAAAATCATAAAACCAAGCCAAACCAAACACATGGGATCGAGATAAGAAGTTATTCAATCTTATAAAACAACTAAGATAACAATAAACATAAAGATTGAATAACATCAAAGGAAACACACAAAAGAGTAGCAAGTTCAACTCATAAGATAATACATCACAAAATACTGGCAAGAGTTAAACAAGCAAGCAAGCAAGCATAAGCATGGTGTGCATCTCCTCGGGAAGAGGTGAGTAATCCAGTCGGCCGAGCAGAATTTCTTGCCTGGTAGTTGCTCGGCCGAGCAAGTGTAAATGCTCCTCCTTTGGTCTTCATCTTTTGAGTATCAATTTTGATACGTTGCTCGGCCGACTAAAGATAAAGTGCTCGGCAGAGGAGATTTCCAGACTTAGAATATTTTCAGCTGATCAACCAAGGAAATCTGCTCGGCCCAATTAAATTTCTGCTCGGCCCCAGTAAAATTCACTGATTGTTTTAGTATCAAAATTTGATACTCTGCTCGGCCCACTGGAATTTACCCGGGAGAGCAGATTTCAGGACTTCGATTATTTTTCATGCTCATGAAATCTGCTCGGCCGACTTAAACATTCTGCTCGGCCAGAACAAATTTACCTGCTCTTTCTTGGCTTGCTATTATTGGTTTGCTCGGCTAAGGGGTATGTTGCTCGGCCTAGGAGGGTTTAGGATATATAAAAACTTATGCCTTAAAGTGAAATTTCACGCAAAACTCAAGTCCTAGGCACATCTAAAAATCATACTTCCTAGGCAAGAAATCACCCCACACTTAGCTCAAATCATATGTCACAAAAATCATGCAAGCTAAGTGATATTCCAATCAAGCAAACAATCAAGATCTATAGCAATCCATAGCAAGCACAATCATTCAATCAAACCATCAAACAAACAATCAATCATTTAGGCAAATTAAGACTAGGGGCACGACACTTACTAGCCTAGTTTAACGTCTTGGCTAAGACGTAGCCGAGGCTTTTATTCCAAAGAAACACACTTAGTGAGTCCTTCGCTAGGATCCCTCACTAAGCGGTGCAAATAAATACTCAAGGACTCCTCACATCTTTGTAAGGAGTGAGTGATGGGTCGCCGCGCTTTGGAATTTGCATTTGTTGCACCGACTTCCCATTTAGCTTCTCTTTTGTTGGAGGCTTTTCTTTTTGACTCTTCACACGATTATATTTGCCTCCAACAAAGCCATCCTTCACCTTAGACATTTGTTTTTTGATCTCTTAGCTCTTCTCCTAGCTCTTGGATTCTCATGCCTTCTTCCATTTCTTCGCGTTTTCCTTCTTTTCTTTGAGGGGATATTGACCTTAAGTATTGGTAAGATAACTTCATGTACTTCTTCCTCTTCAAAGAACCATCTAGGCATAACGAAGTCCATAGCTATATCAACTTTGCACATTTCAAGCTTAGGAAGAGGGCGCTCCTTCTCTTCATCCGGAATTTGCTCATTAGATCTTTTTTCCTTTGTAGGAACCTCTTCCTCCTCTTCTATTAGTGGTATAATTTCTTGTAATGCTTGTTGAGGCTCCTTTACAACCTTTGAAGGTTGTTCTTGTTGAGGATCACTAAGGCCTTGGACAAAGTAATCAACAAATTGGGGTAATTCCACTTGTTCTTTGTCTTCTAGATTTGAAGGAAACTCCTCTTGAAAATTTGATGGACAAGCTTGTTGTGCTAGTTGTCTTTCAAGCTCCAAAGTGTACTCATATTCGTCATTGAATCTTTTCTCCATCTTTTCAAGCATCTTTTGTTGTTGAGCTCGTGTTGCCGCCATTTGTTCCATTAAAGCAAGAAGAGCGGTTTCTTCTTGGCTTTGAGCTTGTTGAACTTGTGGTGGCATTTCTTCATAATAGTTATAAGGTGAAAAGTGTGGATGGTAATCCTCATACTCTTCATGGGAGTTTGTGTTCCTATATCCATAGAAATCCGATTGAGGAACATATTGATCTTCTTCATTGTATCCCATGTAGTCCATATCTTCATGATAGTCTCTATAATCATTCCTTTGATCATATGGACATGAGTATTCATCATGGCCAAAGTTATGGCAAATTTCACATTCCCTATGTGAATTCCACATGTTTATAGTATGGGAATGGTGTAAGCTCTCAAGCAAATGAACGCGGTTGAGGGAGATAGGTGATGGTTGATGCAAGAACTTGCTTTTGTGCTCCTCTTGCTTTAAGTCTTGTTGACATCCAATTCACCTATCAAGCAATCAAAAGAAAGCAAGGTAGATAAAGAATATCACAAAACAAGCAAGATATCACACTCCAACAAGCTATTACAAAAACTAAAAAGAAAATAGAGTGAATTAGACAAACAAAAGAAATACAAACTAGCTAACAATCCTAGGAACTCATCCCCGGCAACGGCGCCATTTTGACGTGTAGTATTTAGTGGAAGTTTTAATGTCCTAACACGGAAAACAAAATTTATATCTAGGAGACCTAGAGTCGAATCCCTAGAGATGAGTTAGAATTGATTAACTAGTTAATACTACTTAAGATTTGCCTAAAATAAAAGGTTTGGGGGAATTTGTGAAAGGTTATGATATTTTTGATGGATTAAAATGCAAACTAAAGGTGATCAAGGATCTATGGACCCTAGGCTATAGCATATAAGGTGATGACAATCAATCATGCAACAATTAATGAATATAAAATGATTAGACTAGTTTATTCATGAACATTAATCCTAAGGTCAACTTTCATTGCATGTTAGGACTAAGAGGTTCACTTAAATGGAGGCCTCAATCTTTCAATATTTTGGCTCTCCCTTAGGTAATGGACTCTTCCTCAATCTTTCAATATTTTGGAAGAGTTACCATGACCTAGATCAATTAAACTAGTCATCCACATCAATCCTACACTTTCATGTTAAGATCAAAGTAGGTTATTCATGCAAGGCTATCTAATCAACTTAATATCAATTTTCATTGCATATAACATTGATTAGGTTCAATTGATTACACTTAAGCATTTTCACAAACACTTAATGTGCAACATTTAATAGATGTAGCCAATACACAAAATTCATATCAATATTCATTGCATAACAAATTAATCATCATCCAAATACATGCATCCAACCTAGGGATCCATAGGATCCCTAATCAATCACTACTCACTACTCATGCTAATTAAAGAGGAAATAACAATTGAAATGTATGAAAACATGAAATTAAATTGCAAACTAGAGTAGGAATGTAGAGGTTGATGCTTGAGCTTCACTCCTAAGTCTTCAATTGCACAAAGTAGCACTTGATCTTCAAAAATCGAAATTCTAGGGTTGCTGGTCAACGTTCGATGTCAAGGCCTCCAAAGGCCAAAGGCTCTCCCAGTTTGAAATGTCCAAAAAGTATATATAGTCCGAAGTCCTCTCCCGAGCAAATCTTCACTCGGCCGAGCAGAATAATTGGGCAAAAATCTGCTCGGCCGACTTGTTTCCTTCTGGCCCGAGCAAGCTTGGATGTGGCGCAGTTTTAGTCCTCGGCAGACTAACTTTCTGCTCGGCAGAGCTCCTCTTGGTCCACCCGAGCAGATTTCTACTCGGCCTGAGTAAAAATCTCTGAGAATTATTGTATCAACTCTTGATAACTCCTGGGCCGAGCAGAAAGTTTCACTCGCCCGAGTAGAATTCTTTTTGGTCTCCTCAAGTGTTGCCCCTTTTCTGCTCGGCCGAGCAGAACTTCCTTGGCCGAGCAGATCATGATGTTCTTCATCCGAGGAGGGCTTGCACGTTTGGTCGGCCGAGCAGATTCTACATGGGAATTTATGCTCGGCCAAGGTGATCTTTGGCTATCTTTGGTCAATTTCCTCGACGGAGTTGATCTGCTCGCCTCTCTTTGGAACTTGCTCGGTTGGACTTGATTTTTGCTCGAAAGAGTAAGTTTTGCTCTTGGGCACTTGACTTGAACTTTCATCCATTTTGCTCCATTTTGTGCTTTGTACTCTCTTTGATAAACTTTGAATAAAATCTGCATGAAACACAAAAGAGTATCAAATTCTTCACAAAATAATCGAAAACTAGCAAGAATCAAGCATAAGAAG